>PVKC010010979.1:0-25172 GCA_004027635.1 Crocidura indochinensis
TAAGGAAGAGGTTTAAGAAAGGATGACATTGGAAGAACACCTTTGTTTAGGGTTGATACTGGGTATCATCTTATACTCTTGGAGCAAGCTGCCGGGGCTGCACACAGGGTGCGCATTGACAGAGGCTAGGAGCAGAGACCTGACTCCTGGAGCAGCCGCCTGGCACACAGAAAAGCCAATTTTTTTTTTTTTTTGGTTTTTGGGCCACACCCGGTGACGCTCAGGGGTTACGCTATGAGCTCAGAATTTGCGCCTAGCTTGGGGGACCATATGGGACGCTGGGGGATCGAACCTAGGTCCGTCCTAGACTAACGCAGGCAAAGCAGGCACCTTACCTTTAGCACCACCATGCCGGCCCCAGAAGAGCCAAATGAAAAGTGTAAAGAGCCACATGTGGCTCGCGAGCCGCAGGTTGCCGACCACCGCTCTAGGGGATGACAGAGGCAGATAACATATCCACTGATGATCAGGAGGTTCCTGATTGACTAGCTTAAGGTTCCATTTTTTGGAAGAGCAGAAATTCTAATTCTCAGTTTAGTGAGTTTAGTGCACTGGACTTCACTTTACAATTATTTTCTTGTTTTTAGCATCACTCGTGACATACTACTTACACCACAGACTTAGAGCTGTGTGAATAGATGCTAAAGTAGGGATGGCGAACAAGTTCGACACAAAGAGCCAAAATTTTAAAACTGTGAGAGTCAGAGAGCCACACCACGCAGAGACCTGCCAAAACAAACACTCACACAAAAGCATCTAATTTTAACAATAATCTATTAAACACATATTGCATTTTGCCATTTTGAGTGAGGGTCAAAATCCTACAGTGATGGTGAGGGTGTGCTGCGTCCTCCACACTAAGAACTAATGGCAAGATGTGACCCAACATGTGACACACAGGTTCCCCCGCTCCCCTCGCTGGCCTTGCAGTTGTTTCCCAGGGATGGGAGATGGGAGGACGCAGCCTGGGGGCGGGACTCCGCGCTCAGAGATCTCTCCTCAGAGGTCCCTCCTCAGAAGCAGCAGAACAAAATCCAAACTTGGCAAAGAGCCACAGTACACAAAATAATGATAAGAGGTAAAGAGCTGCGTTCATTTTGTCCGGGAGCCGCATGCGGCTTGAGAGCTGCGTGTTCGCCACCCCTGTGCTAAAGTCACTGCAGCCTTGGAAACATAGTTCATGTTGTAGCCACTGGTCTAGATTCAATCTATGTTTTGTCAGTGACTTCACATCAGTATTTCACATGGATGCTTATGACTGACTGTGGTGGCTTAATTTATAGCTGTAGGGGCAAAGAACATGAGTGCTTAGTACTTTCTTAATTCAGAGTGAAAGGTGGTCTCCTAAATTTGATCAGGAATATTATATAATATACTAGCTATAAAGGACTTACATGATGCTTAAGCATATGCAAAACATGAAATGTAAACTGTAACACAGACTATTTTTGCTTATTTTGGTGGCACAGAGGTTACTATTAGCTCTGTGATAACCCTAGTGGGGCTTGGGAAACCATGTGAAGAACCAGGGGTAAAACCTGAGCCAGTTTATGCAAGGCAAGTACCATTTTTTATACATTACCTCTCTCACCCAATGTTCTTGTACTATGTATAATCTGAGGAACAGAAATAAAAACACCAGCATTTACTGAGTGTATATTCTACATTATTTAGGCTTTACACCCATTATTATTAACTTTATATGATGGAGTTATGCAGTTACTCAGGCCATATAAGTAAGAGAAAGAAAATTTTAGGCATGCCATTCCTGGGATAAGATTTGAGGGAAATAGAAAGAACAAGAGCTAAAATAATAAATATAAGATTTGAGAATCAAAAGATTCTGACCTTAAGATTATTGTGAATCAACGTATCAGTAGGCTGGTTTCCCCCCTGGACCCCCCCAAAAAAAAAGAATATTGTGAAACTTGTCATTATCTTTAAATTGCCAAGATTAGTATAAGCTCATGTATAAAATATTGGATGCCCAATTTTTTTTGTTTGTTTTTTGGCCACACCTGGTGATGTTCAGGGGTTACTCCTGGGTATTTGCTCAGAAATAGTTCCAGGCTTGGGGGACCATATGGGAATCTGGGGGATATAACCACAGTCTGTCCTAAGCTAGTATGCACAAGGCAGGCACCTTATGCCCTGTGCCATCAGTCCGGCCCCTGGATGCTCATTTGTGCACCAAATTTTCTTAAAAAATGAAGAGGACCCACATAAGGACTCTCTCTGGGAGAATAGCTTGTAGGTATGTCCTCTTGCTAAAGGAGTTGACTATGCATTTACCTCCTTACTAACAGTATCCACAGAATTTCCCAGTGCAAAAATGCTCATAATAAGGAACTAACCCATAGACTCTTGCTAGATTAAACTTGCTAGTGATTTGATTGGTTGGTTTGGCTTATGTTGATTAACTCAGGATTTGAGAATTGAGCCTGCCTAAGACTGACTGGGCTTTGGCACGAGATTTGCCTGGGATTTGGGCCGTAAAGAGTCAGGAACTGACAGAGTGCAGCAATCATCATTTCTCAAGAAACTCAGATACCCTGATCAAAAGAAGATACTTGAATCTAATGTCTTTAATTATGTGAGCTAAGCCTTGTGGAGTGTTAGTAATATTAGTAGCACTAGTAGCAGTTGTATAACTGCTGGGAAATGGTTGTCACAACAGGAGAAATGGTGATATTTGTGCAGTTGTATGGTGTGTCATGACTTGGATGGTCATATACAATCCCTGGACAGTCTCTCTAAATATTCGCATGAAAATGACTTAGCACTTGCTATCTAAGAATTTGTCTTCTTTGTAAACTATTTTAGAGCTGTAGATAGAAAATAATTCTTCTTTCTAGGACAATAGGAATAAAATTATTCTACTTCTATTATTAATCAACTGAAATACTTATATTATTGCATCTTTCTTACCAGTCATCTTCCAAACTATCATAAATCATTGGAGAAATAAAATTCTGTATTGCATTATGTTTTCAAACTTTACTCATATGTGTTTATCTGCATTATATAGATCCCTGAATATTTGTTTATATTCTTATTGATTCACTCATATTCAATCATAGAACTCCAATTTCCCAGCCAGACTCTGGATTCCTGGTACTGTTATATTTGCATTTTAATTGCCTGTGAAACATGAAAAAGTACTTAATGCAATACGTGCATAGTTTAGGAAATATTACTTGTATTTCTGCCTATATGATAGACATGGAATTCTAAGGTTCCAACATCACCCAATCCTGGGAACTCAAGGGCAGTGTTGTTCTTTATTTTGAGATGGAAAGAGAGTTAGAAAGCATTGGCTTATAGTTGAGAACTTTTTAACTTAAATATTGACTCTGCTGTTTGCTAGTTAGATAAATTTTGGGGTGGGGAAAAGTAGTAGTTTGGTATATTTTCTATATCAATAAGATGGGACTATTCATACTCAAGGTTGCTTTTAGATAGTGCCTAGCATCTTGCGTGTAGCAGGCATTAAAATGCCTGAATTTAAAATGTATTAATATGCATGTTCATAAATTACCAAAAGAATGCCTGAATTTTTCTTTACCTTTTCTGAGCTGGAATAAAATTATGTAATATTGGTAAGCTTCCCCAAATAAACACCCCATCATAGGGTTTTGGAATACACATTTACTACATGAGATTCGAATTGTTTCTAGAATTTCCAGCTAGCAGTCTATTTGAGAATATTAGAAAGGCTAAATTGGCTTTTGAAGGCTAAATTTCTTGAGATTTAATTTATATGCCATAAAGCGCAGCCCTCTTCAGTGTATCATTCAGTGATTTTTTTTATAAATATATTAAGTTGTGCTACTATCTTCATGATCCAAATTGAAAGCATTTTCCTCGAGCCATTAAGATCCCTGGTCTCTGTTTATGGTTTACATTTTTCACCTCCGGCCCCAGGCAATCACTAATCTACTCTTTATATTTCTTTACTTTTATGTTTCTGGACATTTTCAAATGAGCTTATAATATGTGACCTTTCATGTCTACTTTCTTTTCCATCACAACGTTTTTTTGAGGTCATCTGTGTTGTAGTATGTTCAGTATTTTACTTGTTTTTATTGCTGAGTCTGTGACTTTAAAAATAGATGTTATTGATGTAAGGCCGAGGGAAAGGT
Organism: Crocidura indochinensis; assembly: GCA_004027635.1. Lineage (NCBI taxonomy): Eukaryota > Metazoa > Chordata > Mammalia > Eulipotyphla > Soricidae > Crocidura > Crocidura indochinensis. The sequence continues at coordinate 4,143 of PVKC010010979.1, forward strand.
AGAGTCCAAAAAAAAAGGTTCCAACCTCTCCAAATTTGTCACCTGATAAGCCTGATTCTACAGAGCCCCTGCTGTAGCAGCTCCCCACAGGGAATTCTCCAAGGTTGAGTCCTCTGGCCCTCTTCCCAGGCTGTGGGAAGGACTTGTTTACATCCTCATCTCTGATGATTATGCCACTAAATGGTTGGAAAATTGCCCAAGTAGGAGGTGGCAACTCAGATTCCAGCAGGTTAATAACAGCCTGGAAGCACATATTAGTGAGGGGACAGTGATGCACCTGCCATTGAACTTGGGAGTCAGGGGAAGGAGTGAGTTCTCCTGGGGTGGCCACGGAATCCGTAGTGGAATTGTCACAGTCAGGGGCCACTGCAGCAGGGGGCAGGTGTGTTCTTGGTCTTTGCTGGTTAAGAGCAAAATAGAAGAGTGACAGTGGTTCAGCACCCAGATCGAAAAGTCCTCTCACAATGTACTCGACTGAATTAAGCACACGGTGGCAATCTTTATTTCTCCTTTTTTCACTCTGTATATATCACCTACCTTTTCACACCCAGAGAGTCAAGTCTTAATTTTATGTTTTGTTAGCTCCCTTTTTAAGTGACTTTACCTTAAAGTGAACTATGAGGAGTCAATGAAATATTAAACTTTTCAAGTCATAAAAATATTTGAGATTTATTTAAGAAATTAACACAGTTTCTTAGAACCAGTAATGTTTGCTCTTTTTAATCCTTTGCCTTGCTCTCCTACATTTTTCTCTCCTTTCCTGCCTTTGTAAACTATAATTCCAACCATGTAGATGACAGATTTTTTATTTAAATAACTTTATCATATACGAACCTTGCAGCAGTTCTGGAGATGATTATTATTATCCCAATTTAAGCACTGAAGATGATATGATCTTCCCACAGTCTCTCTTGTGGAGGGTGGAACCCACCCACCTTGTTAGGTATTGGGAATTAGATAGTTAATAGTTTCCTGAAGCTATGGTAACAGAGGAAGGCAAGGAGCTGGCTTTCAGTACAGTTCCATTCTCTCATATTTCTCAGTGATCTCAAATCACTCAAGGTGTGGGTAGAGTTGACTGACTCCTTGCATAGGTTCTGAAGAAGAAACTCATCACTTTCTTTGCTCCTTGTGCTAGCAGGCAGCTGTGTGTTGCTTCTTGCTTTGTAGCCATAATCATCTATCTGCCTCTGTTTAAATTAAAAATCTGTGTGTGTGTGTGTGTGTGTGTGTGTGTTCTGTGTTTTTGCACCTGAACCACCCTTTGCTTTCTCTTCTGAAAAAGGGAAGTCTTTAGATTTATACTCTTCCTTAATCCAGTTTGGCCCGAGCTAACTATAGTATTTTATTTAAATAAAAACACATTCTGAGATAGCCAAGTGAATAGGAATTGGGGGTAGGGTGGTACTATTAAAACCTCTACAGATTAGAAAAAACGACTCCCAGTCTGACAGGAAGCACAGGTATTTAAATAATCACCTCCTTTAATTGTCAGAAGCCTTGGGCAGAGACCACTACCTGAGCACAGGGTTCCTATCACTATTGTTGTGACTTGTTATCTCTTTTAGGCTGGAAGAGACATTTATAAGGAAGAACCAAAAATTCCTAAACATAAATATCACAAGATATTTAAGAAGATTTGGGTCACACACGTTACAATCCATTGAGATGATCTTTGATTTTGTTCTTTTTATTGGGATTAAAATGGAGTTAAGGAAAAAGATTAAGTGAATCTGACTGTTTCACCCAGCAGAGGAGAAGGAAAAGACAGGGAAAAGAACTGAAGATAGGAGGCCACATAGACAGGCTGGAGTTTGTCCTTGAAGGAGAACAATATTGGATCTTCTTAAAATTTTTAGTGTGGGTAAAAAGTTTTAGCTGGGGTGAAGGTGCTGGGAGACCAAGACAGACAGAGACATGTGGAAAGGGAAAATGCAGAGCAAATATCTTTAAAAAAGGGTTGAAAAGTAATGCTGGGGATAGTAACTACTAGCATTGTATAGGATTGTTTGACAGTAAACCCTCAGTGAGGGACTAAGATCATGCAGGGTGGAAACTGGCAGCCAGAATTCCTACCCAACTCAGATAAGAAACTCAGGGGATGACACAAATGGGTGGGTAGAGGAATGTGATGCTTTCAGCCAATTTAGAAAAACTAAGGGTTCAGGGGTTGGAGAGATAGCATGGAGATAGGGCATTTGCCACGCATGCAGGACTGTGGTTCGAATCCCGGCATCCCATATAGTCCCTGTGCCTGCCAGGAGCCATTTCTGAGTGCAGGACCAGGAGTAACCCCTGAGCGCTGCTGAGTGGACCCCCCCCCCAAAAAAAAACTCAAAAAATACAAAGGGTTCAATGATCAATCTGATGGAAACCGGGATAGCAGGAACTGTGTTTGCTCGGATAACTGCTGAGCCCCAGTCAGGGTTAGGTTGTATCTACATTTAGAAAGTGCAATGAAGGTTTAAGTACAAGGACCAAGTTAGAGGTTCCAGTAGAGACTGAGGGAAGATAAAGGAGAGTGTATATGCAGGTGCTTCTTATATTAGCCTGTGCTCATCATCAGATATGCAGATAAGTGAGATGTGCTTTCAGGCAGCACTGGCTTGCCTCATTTTTCCTGTTCTTGAAACACTTCAAAACATTCCATTTGATATACTCTTAGAAAATCTGCATATGACTTGATCATTTGTCAGCTGATTAACTTTTTGTTTTCTTTTTTTTTTTTTTTTACATTTTTGGATTATATTCTTTGATTGAATTCATGATTTAAAAGACTTTTGGATTAGACACATGTTTGTGGCTTTTTGGTTGTTGTTCTTTATTTTTCCAACTGGCATTTGGTCTCTCTCTGTTTTCCTTTGGTGTTTATCTACAACCCTGAACTCTGACATATTCACTGCGTTACTGCAGGAACCATGCTTGCACATTGTTTTAATTGGAAAAGTACTATATTTATGAGAGGCTCAGGCCAATAAGATTGAACATAGTAAGAAATAAATGCAGTTTTTTTCATGGCTATAATAAAATATTATAGTGATTTTAGACATATATTCACATACATTTAGAAAAAGATCAAATCTGTATAGCTAACTGGTGAATGGGGTGTGTTCTTTTTTTATAACTAAACCCAACTAATATGTTTATAATCATGGTACTTAAATAAAGATATTATTAAAAAAATAAATGCAGACCTATAGACTAAAAGACTTGGAAAAAGAGCCCTTTTCTGAAGGAAGAGAAAAGAGAAATTTGAGTTTTGTTTGAAAAATTGTCTGTCAAATGGGTGTTTCTATCCACTATCTCTTTAGGGTCAAAATACTGAGGTATCATAGACCCTAAAATATTAGTCTTGAAAACACTTAAGACTAACTTTATGAAAATCTCTGACTAGTACGTTGTGGTGATGACTCCCTCTTAAAGTACTGGCTTGTCCGATATGCTAGACTTTACATAGGTCATGCAGAGAAGAGAGAGAACTTTTCACTCTCCCCCACATTGCTACATAGATTTGGGGACTCATAAATTATGTACATATAACACAAATATTATGGAAAGGGGGGAAGAGGAGCAGAGAAATAAACCCCACAGGGGATTCCAAAGCTGAATTTAAAACTAATATTTTGTTAGTTTTCCAAACTACTTAAGCTAATGGGTTCCAAACAGGAGAACGAAGATTCTGTTGGCTGAAATTCTGAAACTAAGCCTGTCTTCTCTTTAGAGGTAGGCCTGCTGACAATAGAAGGGCCTCCCGCACCTCCTGATTCTGCTTAAAGAGGTGATTGGCAGGAATATGCAATTGGCTGTTCTATAATTAACCCACAGACAGCTCCCAAAGTCATCTCCTCCTGGCCAGAGGCTTCAGCATCAGCAGCTCCGCAGGACATTCCCCACCGCACTCTCTCACAATGCGGGAGGGCTCTTTAGAAACTCTCATGAATCCCTGGAGGAATTCTTCCACCTAAAAGCCAGAGAGGGGGCCTCTTTATAGACTTTTCAATCCTTGACACCACAGAAAGAGAGTGAGAAGAGACTCATTAAACTGTATAATTTGGGTGTCCCTGGGGGTGCTGTTGGGGTGTTTTTTTCTCTGTACATTTGTCCATTCTCTGCTTGCTGTGCCACAAGAGGTCAAAGCTCAGAGCTCTTCTTATCTTCAACATATACTCCTGCCATTTCCTCCCCCTTCCCCCCCCTCCCCCGTGGTCCCTTTGGCATTTAACTCATTTCTATAGCACACAGGGACTATCTATTATTTGCTCAGCACTTAGGAAGATGAATACATGTCTGGTCTCAGGTGGGTCCCATTATATGGCTTGGGGAAGATTTGTCTTTTTCTCTCCTTTTGGTGGTACTTGTAGTTATTTGAAAGGTCAGGAAGTATTATTTCCACTAAAAGGCGGTTCTTACCACTCAAATTTTAATAGTCGCACTTGTCTAATTTATTATAATATTTGCATATGTCTTTTTATTGTTGATATATGATATAATGATATAATGAAATATGATATAATAAAATTAAGCTTTGGAGTCAGAGAAATTTCTGGTCAAGCTAGAAACTAAATATTTACTAGCTGTGTGACCTGTTTGGGCCCTATTTTCATTCATCAGGAGATAACTATTCTAAGGTATAAATTAAAGCAGTGCAGGCCAGGTGCTCAGAAAATTCCTTTCCCATCCCTTTTTTTTTTTTTTGTCCTGAGAGGTCTGATATTGTATTTTCCTGTTCAGGTAGTTTCCCTTTCAATGAATTTATCACAGCCATATAGTGACACAGAGTAATAAAATCCTTGATTAAAAGCAATGAGTATAATGATAAATGAATGGATTAAAATCTGTTTCCCTTTTCAAAGGCAGGACACAGCAGGACAATATTTAGAACAAGAACAAGATTAGAGAAGATTAAGAGCAGCTGTTTACCATGAACACCAGTAATCATGACCTTGAAGAGTGACCCTTCCAAGAGGGAGACTTAGACCTGGAAAGATGACTTGGCATAGCTCATCCAGCTACAAGACAGCTATTATAAAGGTGTTCAAGGCAAGGTCTGTTAAACTGCAAAGTATATGGCTTGTCTCATTCAGAATCTTTATCTAGGGCAGGACTTCTTTAACTTTTTCCACATGTGATTCCTTTTCACCTGAGATAATGTGATTTTGTTGAGCATTGCTGAAAACACTTTGGATTCATGATGTTATTTTTGAATTAAGTCGAGGCTCACTACACATTCACAAACATTTTACTGTTGCCAAACTGTTCATATATCCCATTTATGCAATTCCACATGGGGTCACAGCCCATGGAAGTGAGGCCTAGGGTTTGAGCTCCTTTTACTACTCAATGAGTGCTCAGTTTCTATTGGTAAGCCTCACAATTTCTGGTGGGCACCATTTCCTTCTGCTGGTGCAATTCTGGAAGGAAGGACTTTTATCTGGGAGTCCAGTCCTTACAGAAAAGTCTACTAATTTATATTAAAAAATACCAAAAATTTAAGCCATTTATTACTACGTTGTTTAAGAACTAAAATTAATTATGTCTAAGCGTCTATTGTTTTGACTGTTATTGTTTATTCTCCAGGGAGAAAGTTTCTTCACATCCCTTATGAAACATGTTCTGAGGAAAAAAAAAAAAGGTGATTCTGAAGGAATATTGAAAGTTCATTGGTTGTGATGTGGCAGGTGTCAAATTCTGAACTGGTATGAGGAAAGATTTGAGCAAAGGTGCTTAGGTAAGAGAAAAGACAAATTTATCAGATCATCTTGGACAGCATGAATGCAGTAAATTATAACACAATGAACCATCATTTTCCACAAGTGCCAACGGGACATTTTCTTACTGCATATTCTTATCTATAGATATTGAAGTACTCATAGATTAACTAGATATATACCAGACAGCTATACAATATTAACAGTATTAATCTTTGTATTTTGAAATTTTCTTAAAGTGAATTTAAATACAATATGCATTTAAGCAAGGAAGAGATTTCTTACATTATTCTATAATAATACATAAGTATTGCTTTAAGTAATAGTAAAACATGTGATGCAAGTCATAATATATTGTATATTACATTTTAATTATTATATTATTGTTATAGAAGATTTATCTCTGTGAGCCATATAATACTTCTGCATAGTTGAAGATCATTCTAAATACTTCTGGATTCTTCAAAGACTAAATAAATGAGCAAGTAGCAGGCATATTTATCAGAAAAATGGGAAAATATTTATAACACATGTCATACACAGGTAACATATATCACATTTTACATATGGACTACACATATTTTATATATAATTGAGACCCATGAAAACTAAGTAATTCTCCATATGGTCCTAAATAGCATATAAATAGCTTTAAATGGCTATAATCAAAATTTAGCTACAGGCCTCTGAGAAAAGAGAACAGTTATGGGTTTATCAAAGAAGGTTCTATGAAAGAAAGATAAGCAAATTTAAGTCCCCCCTCCTCCCCCCCCACACACAGCTGTAAGGGAATAGATGCGTTTTGGTACAGGGAGGTTCACCATGAAGGGAAAAGGTGACATGTAAATGTCTCTTTCAAAACTAATCTTCATTTTGTGATCAATGCCCCTCCCATGAAATTAACCTTTGTCAAAGACATATTAGGCAGAATTTTGTCCCATGATGATATGTACAATTTATCATTTATTTCTGAATTTTCTGGGGAGAAGGCTAATCTTCCTCTACCTTTCTTAGTGTTAAAATTGGCAAATGATTAAATTGGCAACAGAGATTAGAATAGAATAGATTAATTTTACGTGCATAGGAAACCATAGAACTTGAAACTGGTTCTGGTCATTGTAATAATATTATATAGACTCTACAACATAAGTAGTAAATTTAAGAAGAAAAAATCAGAACAAGGTACTTCGCAATTAAAAAAGAAAAGAATTATTTTCTGGCTTCATCTACATATATATTCAAAACAGGTCTTGCAAGCCCTAGTTTGAGATAAAATTGTAAGGCTCTCTCACATATTGGACCATCAGAAATTTCCTGTTTTATGGGAGATAAAGATAATTAAGCTAAAACATCACTTTTGGATCATCTGCCTCTTAATCAGCATGCCATTTTATGCAATTTCTTTCATAGACAGTCTGTCTTTGTTCTCAACATATTGCTTTGAAATGGGCAATTCCAATTACTAAATTACAAGTGAAGAGTTAACTGTATTTGCAACATACTGAGAATGAGTCTCCTTAAAATTTGCACCTTTGGTGCCTTGTTCACTTACTGTTTGTAGAATTGCCTTGAAAAACCAGTTAATATACAGTTTCTACTTTGCAGGTTGTATAGACCCGTCCCAGTGATTCATCCCTGCTGATGAAGCATGGATGCTCTGATGCAAAAATACATCATTTATATTATGACTTTATATTGAAGTTATATTTCAGACATTATGTAATTACATATTTAGCCATGCATTTTCTTATATTTTAAAATATACAATATTTTCATAAAATTCTATTCTATTCTATGTCTATTCTAGACAGCTAACCTAATCTGACCCAAAGGGATAGCATAACTGACTCCTAATGTAAGCAACAAAACCTTTTTATTTAATGCATCTGATCCATTTTTAGTCATTTTGATTTCTTTTCTGAAAACTAGCTGAGTAAACTCTGAGGATCTTGTGTATTGGTTGTTGTATGTAAGAGCAAAAGAAGGGTCTTTCACTTGCAATGAAGTCCTGAGAGCCACATGGGAACATAATTTCAGCATAAAGTTCTCTGACTAGAATTAGTCTTAGATTCCCCTATTATCATAAAGGGTTCATAAGAGCTGTGATAAAAGTTCACATTGGGTGCCATGGAAATAATAATCTGAATATAAAATAATAATAAATAACAAAAATAAAATATTAAATAAATATAAATAAAAAATAATAAATAATATAAAGAAAGAGTACCAGAGCAAAAATGTTTTTTGGGGGGTGGGAGATGACACTACCAAAGGCCATGCTCTCAGAACTTACTCCTGGCATTGTATTTGAGCAGTGCTTGGGCAGCCATATGCAGTATAGATCAAATCAATCAGTTGTGTACAAGCAACACATTCTTGACTTTGTACCTCTCTAACTCCCAGAAGTTAAGTTTGTCTTGCTTTCTAATCATATACTTATTTCATAAATAAACTTTGAAATTAATATGGTTATGAAAATCACTTGGTATCTTTATTTATGTGCATGCATTTACATATACCATATGAACTTGAATATGTACTTACACGTATGTACTATGATTCTATTTGAAAACTATATCATCTTGTATTTTAAATTGTCTCTTATAGTTAGTATAAAACTGGGTATAAAATTTTAACTCATTCTGAATTGGATTTTAGTAGATCATACTCTTTTATGCTTACCAGCTTTGATATAGCTACAATAATTTTATTTATATAGGTCTCTGAGATGAGATTTTTAAAATTATAAATAATAAAGTTTGTTCACTTTTGTAAGTTATTATTACTGCATTTAGAATTCTCTCAGCACTGTTGAGAAGTTACACCATGGTTATATCAATTCTGACAAAAAATCTACCATATATTATTTTTTGTATGTCTTAATTGTGGCTGATTTTATTTTTAATATATAAAATCTTTATTTAATCACCATGATTACAAGCATGATTGCAGTTGGGTTTCAGTCATAAACAGAATAACCCCCTTCACCAGTGCAATATTCCCACCATCAATGCCCCTCTTCACCCAACCCTCCCTGTATTTGAGACAAGCATTCTATTTCTCTCATCCTTTAACATTGTCATGCTAGTTGTTAGTGTAGTTATTTCCCTAACGGCATTCACCACTTTTTGTGGTGAGCTTCAAATTGTGAGCCAGTCCTTCCAGCTTCTCCGGCCCTTAACTCTATTTTCTCTGGGCCTTATTACAACAATGTCTTTAATTTTTCTTAAAACCCATAGATGAGTGAAACTATTCTTTGTCTCTCGCTCTCCCTCTGATTTATTTCACTCAGCATAATAGATTCCATGTACATCCATGTATAGGAAAATTTCATGACACGATCTCTCCTGACGGCTGCATAATATTCCATTGTGTATGTGTACCACAATTTCTTTAGCCATTCACTTGTTGTGGCTGATTTTAAATTTCTATTTTAATCTGTTTTTCTAGTCATTTAAATATCATTTTGTTTTAATATTTATTTACCTTGAATTCCAATCTAGACCGTATTCAGTCAGGATTCCTTGCAATATTTCTTCATTGATTCTGCTAATGAGCCTTTGGCAATCAATATTTGTTAGGGTTTTTTTCAGGCATTTTCATTTTGATAGATATTAAAGTCTCCATTTCTATAAAATGCCTCAATTTTTGTATATTTTATCCATATTTTCTTCTAAAATATTAGTAATATCTTGATCTTTTAAATCCATATCAGATAACTCCAACAACAGGATCGAGTATGTCTAGATATTTTTTCAAGCGAGATAGTTGCACTTGATTTTTTTTCTTACATCTTATTATTATTGATCGAATGTAATTTTTTTAAATGTTACATTAGATATTGGGTAGTGGTATGCATGCCTTTTACTTGAACACATTTTATTTTTTGTTTTTCTTTCTAGCCTTTCCCCCACCCCATCCCATCTAGGCTTCTATTATAGGACAATAACTAAAATTTAGTAGTTGAGCTGTAATTGGATTCTGTTGTACTTGTGCTTACCTTCAGTGCACTAGTGACTTCAGATTTCTCAGTCATTGTTGTGTACTTAACATGTAGTCTGGTTTACTGAGAGATTTTTCTTAATATTCTCCATTAACTCTCAACTTGGAGCCTCCCTTGTACTCTCTTATATTCCTCTGTATTGTTTATATTATCTTATTTTCTTCGTCTTTATTTTACTTATCTTCCTCTACATCTTCCTTCCTTCTCTCTATTTCTCTCTTCCTAGCCTTCTTTTACTGGTTTTTCTTTGGATTGTTAGTTCAGCCAACCTCAGGGTTGGGTAGCTTCTTGATTTTCTTGGTCTAGCCTCAGCAAGACTCTAGTTTTTTGGGTCTGAGAAGGATAATTTTCTCACCCCATCTGCCTTCTTTAAAATTTTCTATTCTTTATATGTAAGTGAAAGAAACCTTCAACTTTGCCTGTGGATCATAGTATTTAATGTTCTTCCTTGAACAGCTTGGAGAATTCATTTTGACTGAAGCTGTAAGCAGGACTTTACTGTTATGGCTACATTAATCTCTTCTGCCTTCTTTGAGACTCATAATGCTAGTGAGTGTTTCTTTACTCTCGTAAATTCAGCATCATGGAATTCCTGAAAAAAAATTAACTGATTTTCTTACAGTGTCTTTATCTTCTTTAAGTGCTGTCACATAAACAAATGCTCAATGTGATCTAAAGCCCCCAATTTCCTTTGAGCTTTGATGAACTCAAGAAAATGTATGCTTTTGTAGATGAAATGAATATTACATTATAGCCAGAAGTTACACATATTGAAATAATATGAGTGGCCTATGAAGAGTGTATTTTGCTTTACATACTTCAGACATGAGTTGAGAATGAGATAACTTTATGTGACTTTATGATAATATCTTATTGATAAGCAAGCAACTGAACTTCAATTATGCTATAAATTTATATTAAATTTCTCTGTCAAATTTGACAGAGAAATTTAATTGATTGAATATTTATGTGATTGAAACAAAAATCTCTTTATAGATGTCTAATATCTCAGGTCATGATCCTATTTCTGCCCCTTACTAGAATTGTGATCATTGAACAAATCATTGGATTATTCCTTTCTTCTCAATTTTCTCTCTACAAATTCAGGATTCTTAGCTAGGATTTCTATGCCCAAATACTACTATAAGGTAAATTATTATGCATAATTATTTTATATATGTATTCATAGTATAGTTATTGTATAATAAGGCAACAAACTAAGAAGTTAGTATATATGAGCTATGACACTTAATTCTAAGTTCATTGAAGTTCTACTTATGAAGCCTGAGTTTGTTGTTGAAAATAAGTGGAGTATGATGAAAATAGGGCAGAGTAGAAGAGAGAAATTCTAACCCTAAGTTCCTTTGATCTTTCTCTTGTAAAAGGTCTAATTCAACTATTTATTTTATTTTTCAAGTTTGTGCTCAGGTCTTACTTCTGGTTCTCTACTCAGGATCATTCCTGGCAGTGCTCAGGGGACATGTGAAACTGGGGGTTGAACTCAAGTCACCTGCATGCAAGGCAAGTACACACCCATTGTACTATATTCCTCTGTCCCCCAAATCTTTGAAATACTATCTGAATCATATGCTATTAATTATGTAAGTAACTAAAATTATTTTAACAACTACTATAAATAGGTATTTTTGCATATAGGCAAGAGAGAGATACAGGAACTTTTAAAGAGTTGTGGGTTGTGTGTACCTGAGTACTTAGAGAGTTGGAATAAGATCTGAGCTCTCTAAACATTAGAAGAAATACCTTTCTCCTGGGATCAGGCCTCTCTTTGGGAATTGTTACTCTCATGTTAGCTTTGTTTAAAAATATAAGGGTCAGGGCCCGGGAGATAGCATGGAGGTAAGGTGTTTGCCTTTCATGCAAAAGATCATCGGTTCGAATCCCGGTGCCCCATATGGTCCCCCGTGCCTGCCAGGAGCAATTTCTGAGCATGGAGCCAGGAGTAACCCCTGAGCACTGCCGGGTGTGACCCAAAAACCAAAATATATATACATATATATAAGTATTATATATTTATATATATATAGGTCCTTTCACGCAGAAAATTAGTAAAGTTAGAATTTTGTGACCCAAGTTCAACACATAACGCAGCATCCTTCTGCTTGAAATCATAAATAAAAGATGATGGACCTTAGAAATACATTTTTCTCTTTTTACAATGGTTCGGAGATTTCATCTTGCTAACAACATTGAAAGCTTCCCTGAATATCGTTCACATAACAGTCATTATGCTGATTTTAATGTGCAATGTTATCTCCACTTTTCTTTTAGTCAATTCAAAGTTTACCCACAATTCACAATACAAGTAAGTTCTTACATCTTTTTTTTGTTTGTTTGTTTGTTTTGGTTTGGGGATCACACCGGCAGTGCTCAGGGGTTACTCTTGGCAATATGCTCAAAAATTGCTTCTAGCAGGCTTGGGGGGCCATATGGAATGCCGGGATTTGAACCACCGTCCTTCTGCATGCAAAGCAAACACCCAACCCCCATGCTATCTCTCTGGCCCCAAGTTCTTACATCATAAATAATTTCTTGAACAGTATGAGATCCATTTCTGAATTTCTATATTAATGATGCAGCAATTATTCAAGGGAAATAACTTTATATATAGTAGAAATTGATATAAGGAATGTTTATAATATTGATGGGGGTCATACCCAGTAGTTTTCCCACATAACTTCTGACTCTGTGCCCAGGTATTACTCTTGGTAGGTTCAAGGGAACATGTGGGTACCAGGGATTAGACCCAGAAAGGCTCCATGCAAGGCAAGTGCCCTAGTTGCGGTACTATAACTCTGGCCCAGGATTGTTTATATTTTACCTTTGCATCCTCATAACATGATGTTAAAAGATAAGCATTCAAATACACTTTTGAAATTTTCTCTAAAGATTTTTAACCTTATTGAAATCAACCATGTCTTTTATAGTTACATTAAAAACCTCTATTGACCACTATGTTCAAAGAATATTTCTAAACATTGGATATCTCAACTCCCTTGAGGAGTTAAAAACACATTACAAATGAAAACACTTAAATGATGATATAATCTATGAAGAAAGATAAAACAGGGTCAATAATAATGGATAGTCACTTCATATAAGTCACTGCAGAGAATAGAATTTTATTTTATAATAAGAAATATTCTTTAAATAACATTTGAATAGAGAGCAGGTGAAAATAAAGAAGTAATACATGAAGATCTCTAGAAGACAGTTTCTATGGCAATATTGTACAATTACATATATTGATAAAACATTGCATTATATGGAGTCCATAGATGTCAGTAGCTTAGAAAGTTTTAGACTTTGTTTACTTTTGATTATGGCTATTTTTATTATGATTATTTGTTTGATTTTGTTTTAACTTTAATTTGATTTTAATTTGTTTTAATTTTATTATAATTATTGAATAATTTTTGAAAAAATTACTTTCTACCTGTGTTTTAAAGTCTAGAGAAAACAAGTGTGGAGAAATTTGTTTTTGAGGAGACTAGTTTTATGAATAGAAGAAATAACCTATTTTCTTACATGAAAAGGGATTACTTAGAAGGTAAAATTATAACTCCTGCTAGATTGTCTTCAAATGGAAAAAAGTTGAGATCAGAAAGAAGCACTGAGTCCTAAATAAAGAGGAGAGTAGTGTTAGATGGTCAAAGGAAAATAAACTTAAGGCTTGCATTTAAGCCCCAAATCGACACAATAAAGAGTCAAATAGAGACAGTGGGTGAAAAAGTATAAGAGTTAATTCATCAAGAAAATAAGGTTATGCGGATCATTGAAGGTTAAAATAGCTGAAGGGAAACCAGTCAGAGGAATGGGGCTAATAAAACCACAGTAAATGTGCAGTTTTAATTTTGCTTGGCCTAGAGTCTGGGAACTCCTGCCTTAGTCCCCTAAGGGAAGAAGAAGATAGAGTCTGGTAAGAGAAACTTTTAATTATGAAGTTTTATTAATGTCTATAGTATCAGTTGTAATTATATTCAGAATATAGAGTTGTTTGTTGAACAGATAAAACACTGTTTTTTGAGTCATTCTGCTTGGATGAGAAGCCTGATTCTATCCCTAACAAGTGACATGGCATTGGCATGTTATGCCTCATTCTCTTCTTTAGAGTCCCTATCTGTAAAATAGGCTCACTAGAGCACTACTCTCCTTGGGTGATAATGAGAAGTACATTAATTAAAATAGCCAGCATCATTAGATAATTTTAGAATTATTCCTACTAATCACTTTGGGTTATTTTCTAACTTAGGAAACTAAGCATAATGCTTGGGATGATATTTGAGTGAGTCTGAACTTTAGTATTCCATTACCTAGATAGTGGAATAAAAGATTTAGAAAAAATAATAGCAATTTTCTTGAATTTATTTGTATATAATATCAAAATATGGAGGGCACTAAGGCATAACTCGCCTGAATTTAAAGAGAAATGAGTATGATTAATTGTTATTTCATCATTAATCACTAAAGTATGTCAGCAAATAATTGCATTCAAATTGATCGAATGATGTGTGGGGTTGTGAGGGACCTCTTCAAACACAGAACTTAGAACTCAGGCATTTGAAATTCAAATATATTAGCAATGAGTGTGAAAACTTCTAAAGGAGTTATTATAAAGTGGAGAAGGTGAGAATACTCTTGAAATATGAAATGCTAGAACAGTGTACTATGGTTTTGGTTACATGGTTGAGGGAAATATGGAATGAAGTACTAATTTAAAGTAAATGAGTAAATGACTATTTAAATTCCAAAAAGCTCTGAAACTATTAAGAGAGTATTTGTAAATATTGTTGAAATGCACTTTTAGTGGTTTCATTTTCTTCAACATGAAATATGAACTGAAGTCCATCTGATGCATGATTTGAAAATGAAAAAAATGTACTTCTCATTCAGTTTCCCATTTCATGATTAATTGATTTATGAATCAAGTCTTTATGTTTAGCGGCAATTGATCTGAATTATACTTGGGAATTAGATGAATAATTTTATAGGAAATAACCCATTTGGATTTAACAACTATATCACTTTTAAAAATGGAATTAAGTTCAGAATATATCATATAGTGCCCACTCTATATAGATAAAGTGCACCAGTTTAACTTTGGGCTTAGTGATTTTCAAATTTGGGGTACATCCTACTCACATATAAGACTTATTAATCATACTGCTGCATCTATCCACATAGTAGATGTGGATCAAGTTAATTTGTTAGAAGATGTTGGTTCAGAAATCACATTTAGAGGAATTCTCATAATAGAAACCAAATATTTGCATTTAACATAACAAATATATAGGTTACAAAAATTTATTTTTTCAGATAAAAGCTGGGTATATATTTAGGGAAAAAGTTCAAATTATGTAAAATTCAAAGTCCATTACCTTAATAAATAGGCAAACCTATACAATGAATACATTAATGAGTAAATAAATAGGCAAATGCCCTACTTCTGTGCCATTGCTCCTGCCCCTGTTGAGGCCATATTGCATGTAACAAGTTTGTTTTACAGAACCTCTGGGGCAGCAAGCAGTAGGTCACAATAAACCAGGTCATATCTGTGGAAGAGATGAACCTGAATTCTATCAGTAGTCAAACCAAAATATTTGGAAGCAACCTATGTTGGCAGGTATGTAGTGAAAATAAAACATTCATGTACTGCTTGTGGAAATGTCTGGTTCATCCCTGATAAAAACAGAAGGGAGAGTGCTCATAAAACTAAGAATAGAGCTCCCATAAGATCCAGTGTTTCTATTGCTTGGGATCTACTTCCAATGCATGTGTACACACACACACACACACACACACACACACACACACACACACACACACAAACACAGACACACACACACAACCATTTATTTTGGGGCCAGAGCAATGACACAAGATATAGGGCATTTGCCTCCATGTGCTAACCTAGGAAAGATTGCCGTCCCCTATGGTTCCCCAAGCCAGGGGCGATTTCAAAGTGTATAGCCAGGAGCATCACTGGGTGTGGTCCAAAAAGAAAAAAAAAGAAAAAAACATTCATTTGAAAGGGTATATGCACAACTATGTTCATTAGTATAATAGCTCTTAATATTAAAACAAGGAAACAACCAGATATCAAATGACAGAAGAGAAGATAAGGGAGTCCTGATTATATTCACAATAGAATATAAAGCTGAATACTTGTCCATTTAAGTTATCTCAATTTTCATCCTCTAGTTCCATCCAAGTTTCAGCAAAGTGCATGATTTCATCATTCCTTGGGATTGTACAGCATTCCATTCTGTGTGTTTATATGTATCTCACAGTTTCTTTATATAGTCTTCTGTCTTTGGGCACCTGGGTTATTTCCTTATCCTGACTAAAATGTCTTGGAAGTAGATCTTGAGACATGGAATCACTGGGTCATATGGGAGCTTGATTCTTCATTTTATGGAGGAGTCCCATATTGTTTTACTTCTGTGTGAACTAGATAGCATTCCCTCCAGCAGTACTTAAGAGATCCCTTTTGACCATATTTCTGCCCATCAGAGTTGCTACTAGACTTTTTTGATATATGCCATTATCACTGATGTGAAGTGATATCATTGTCATTTTAATTTGGAATTTCCTAAGAATAAGTGACTTTTCATATGCTTCCTGGCCATCTGTCTATTTTCTTCAGAGAAGTTTCTGTTCATTTTTACCAGTTTTCATGGGGTTATTGGTTATTTTGATGTTGATCTTTATGAGCTTTTATATCTTGCATATTAATATCTTTCATATGCTATATTGTCTGAACATATCTCCCTCATTTGATAGGATTCTTTATATTTTTATGAGGAATATACCAGGGGAAACAAAGCAAACCTGTTTTGTTTTCTAGAAGCTAACTGCTGCTACAATTTCTGAGCAGATTAATACCACCCAGGATTTCAGTGTTACTAACTGGTGTTTGTTCTTGCTTGTCAAAGCTGTGTTTGTACAACTGGGGCAGAGTCCAACAGCAGTGAATGAAGCTAATTAGTTCAGTTCACCAAGTCCTTCTCATCTGGTCCCAGGACACAGTACAGGACAAACCCAATGCATATAAAGTATTCATATAAAGTATGTAAAAGATTATGGGTGTGATTACAAGCCATATAATTATCCATTTTTAACATGATCAAAGTTCTGCTCAAGTCAATTACTAACTGTAAATGAAACTCAGATCAGGAAATTCATGGTGGTAAATAAGGTAGAAAATATTGCTTGAGATATCTGTGATTATCTAGCTGCTGCCATCATCAGAATAAATTAAAAAAATACAGATTCCAGACCCTCACATCTAGAGATAGACTCAGAGTACAAAGACGATAGTCTAGAAATCTGTATCTTTGACAGAATTATCCTTAAAATAATGCTCAACATATGCACATGATGGACGTAGGGTGTTCTGTTATATATAGAAAGTTCTGAAAATACTTATAGGGTATTCACTATTGTCCACAAACACACATTCTTTTAGAGGTAAATGGTTCAAATGTATAGAATATTCAGGACCTTCTGAGTTAATAGGGAGAGATGTTATGATATCCTAAGAAATATCTTTTTTGGGGGGGCACACCTGGTGACGCTCAGGGGTTACTCCTGGCTATGTGCTCAGAAGTCGCTCCTGGCTTGGGGGACCATATGAGAAACCGGGGGATCGAACCACCGTTCGTCCTAGGCTAGCGCAGGCAAGGCAGGCACCTTACCTCCAGCGCCACTGCCCGGCCCCTAAGAAATATCTTTGAACTTTTTAAGGGAGATAGCATGGAGGTAAGGCGTTTGCCTTCCATGCGGAAGGTCATTGGTTCGAATCCCCGTGCCCCATTTGGTCCTCCATGCCTGCCAGGAGCAATTTCTGAGCATGGAGCCAGGAGTAACCCCTGAGCACTGCCGGGCGTGACCCAAAAAAAAAAAAAAACAAAAAAAACAAAACAAAACAAAAAAAGAAATATCTTTGAATCGTAGATGGTTAATTAATTTTCCTGGATATTATTCAAAAAATAAGTTGATTGGGGGAATCATTGCTTCTGCTCCATTGAACAGTTAACTTTTTTCTGATGCATGCATCCTGTAGTTCTTTGGTCTGATATATAAATTTAATATTCAAAGTGCCTAAGATAGTATCTGATAGAATGGAAACAGCCATTTTAAAGAGACCCAAATAAATATTTAACTCATAAAAGTGCTTATTACAGTTCAAATGCTTCATCAGAACATAAACACTATTTTTCTGAGATTATCATAATTTGTATTATTACATATTTTTAGAGAATCAACTTTCTACACCCCAAATAGCTCATTTGGCTTTACTGATATATAGAAAACCTAATATTCTTCTATCAATTTAGTATGAAGTTCCTCAAACTGTGTTACTAGGTAGTAGTAATTCCTAAGGGAAAATTTAGTGAAGGAAACACCTTTACCAACTCCTCATTTTCTAATGTGGATGCAGAACTGAAGAGATGGAAACCTGGCAGCCAGAAAAAGCCAGTCTGTCCTTCTCTTTCTCATGGTCTTTATAACAATAATACACAGGTTTTGTTTTTTATTACTTTCTGGGCTACACCCAGAGGATTTGGAGGCTATTCCTTGTAGCACTGCATGATAATTGAGGCACCAAGCAGTGACTAGGAATTAAACCTTGGGCTACCATATGCTAAACCTTCACTTTAGACTTCTATGGCATGTCCCCAGACTCCAGATATTTTTAATAGAGGTGTAACTACTCATTCTACCTTCATTTGAATAATCTATGGCTCCAGAGTTGGAGACACGCTGTGAAATCTGTGGGTGGGAGATCCCTGAGAGAGCAACCCATCTATTATCCCCTGGCAGAAGGTGGTAACAGGGAAACAGATGATAATGGTGAAATGCTTATTCCTCAAATGAGCTGAAAATGATGTTGTAGCATGTGCTCGTCCCAGTCCTTTCTGGAATGAGGCAAAACCCAGCCTTAGTTGGATATATAAATGTACTTTAGAGAAAGTCTTACAGGGACGTTTGTGTCTCTCTGAGAGGATTCATTAGCACCTGGAGTCTTCTCCAGTGACAATTACCTGAGGATGTATGGAGACCGCCTTGGCGTAGTTTCGCATTGTAATTATGCTTCAGGGGACATTTTGACAAACAAGAAAAACATTATTTTTCTCCATGTACAATTGAAAATTAATTGGACAATTAGTGGTAATAGTTAGAATATCCATAACCAGGTATTGTATAATCCAAAGTAGGATACTTGCAAAATATGGACATTAAAGTTGCCCTGGTAAGAGACGGAGAAAGCTTCTTCTCTGTTTCAAGAGTTTGAAGGGAAATGGCACAGCTATCTGCAGGGAAGCTCAGTGAGGAAGACAGACTTGGATGCTGAGACTGGCAGCATATGTGACTGTGGAATTCCTTCAGACAGAGCTAACTACCCAGTTAAAGTTTTCACCACAGAAAGAGGTTGACATCATTTGATATACTTAAATATGCCTGTGCTATAGGAAATCAAATTAATAATGAAGAGTTCAAAACTCTAATCATAACAGTCACTAGAGTAAATGTTTATTTCTCCATATTTTAAAATAGAATCATTATGACTGGTTTGGTTAAGAGCTTGATGGAGGGAAGTTTGAGAGTGGATGGGCCCATGTGAACAATTTACAGTGTCTATCTCTTCAACAGGGTTCCCGTCAGATTTTTCTGTCAGTCACCTAAGACTAACTGGGACTGGGTTAATTTCTAGTACTCACATTGTGGGGTCATGGATTCTGAGCAAGGAGGGATGCCATTTTGTAAAGGCCACAGGTTGTAAGTTACATAATAGGTTTCCACAGACTAGTTCCATTTATACAGCCCCAATATACCTGGCCAATCAGATAGTTTATTAGAGAAGGACACAAGAAAATAGGAAGGTTCCCCTATCAGGGGTCCTCAAACTTTTTAAACAGGGGGCTAGTTCACTGTCCCTCAGATCGTTGGAGGCCAGACTATAATAAAAACAAAAACTATGAACAAATTCCTATGCACACTGCATATATCTTATTTTGAAGTGAAGAAACAAAATGGGAACAAATACAGTATGTGGCCTGTGGGCTGTAGTTTGAGGACCACTGCCTGAGATCCTCAAAAAGCTAGAATCTCCCTATGTCTGCCCCTTCCCTATATAATCCTCTTGATGACCTTGGCTGAGGCTCATCTCCTTCTAGAGATGCCAGGAGCCGCTGGCAGATGGATAAAAGTTTTGCTCAGCTATACCACTGTTGTGGGGTGTCATCTTTGACTCCAGACCATAGCAACATTCTTCCATGCTCTATCATGCAAGTTTTCATCTTGCTGATATCTCATAAACACAAAATTGTTCCAAATGCAATGTTAATGCGTATCTTCTATTAGAAAAGATACTTCTGCTAGTAATAAGCTATGTAGCTCATTGTATTGAGATAAGTTTGGAAAGATAAGTTTTAAATAATTCTAAGAAACACTATACTATCTTATTTTACTCAATCATGAAAAATCAACACAAATTTTTTTAAAGGAATTAAATATTTTTTTTATTTTAACACCTTGATTACATACATAATTGTGTTTGGGTTTCAGTCATGTATAGAACACCACCCATCACCAGTGCAACATTCCCATCACCATTGTCCCCAATCTCCCTCCTCCCCAACCACCCCCTGCCTGTAATCTAGACAGCTCTCCATTTCCCTCATAGGTTCTCATTTTTAGGACAGTTCAAAATGCAGTTATTTCTCTAACTTCCTGGGGTGAGCTGGAGCTTCCAGCTCTTTTCTCTTTTGTGTCTGAAAATTATTATTATTGCAGGAATGTCTTTCATTCTCCTTAAAACCCATAGATGAGTGATACCATTCTGCATTTTTCTCTCTCTCTCTCTGACTTATTTCACTGAGCATGATAGATTCCATGTACATCCATGTGTGGGAAAATTTCATGACTTCATCTCTCCTGACAGCTGCATAATATTCCATTGTGTATATGTACCACAGTTTCTTTAGCCATTCGTCTGTTGAAGGGCATCTTGGTTGTTTCCAGAGTCTTGCTATGGTAAATTGTGCTGCAACGAATATAGGTGTAAGGAAGGGGTTTTAGTATTGTATTTTTGTGTTCTTGGGTATATTCCTAGGAGTGGTATAGCTGGGTCATATGGGAGCTCGATTTCTAATTTCTGGAGGAATCTCCATATCGCTTTCCATAAAGGTTGAACTAGACGGCATTCCCACCAGCAGTGGATAAGAGTTCCTTTCTCTCCACATCCCCGCCAACACTGTTTGTTCTCATTCTTTGTGATGTGTGCCATTCTCTGTG
>PVKC010010980.1:0-14583 GCA_004027635.1 Crocidura indochinensis
AAAAAAAAAAGCAACAAAGAGACATAACAACTAAATTCACCAAATGCTCCTGAACAGAAAATTAACACTTTATTGCCATGCTTGCTAACATTAGTCTGTTCATTAAATGGTAGAATCATCTAGTGTTAATTCCTAATATAGAGTGTGTTACACACATTTGAGTTTTATATTTATTAGGAACTTGTATTTATAATTTACTTTCAAATGGCTAATAATATAATAAAATAGATTTATTGGAATGTGTAGGTATGTGTAGGGGGTATGTGTGAATGTAAGAGAGGGGAGGAGAAAGGAACAGAGTTGGAAACAAAAAGAAAAGATAAAAAACTTTCTTAGTAGTGAGGAATTTGGGCAAAAAGTGTATATGGATGTTTTATCATATTTTTATAATTAAAATTATTAAATATAAATATCTCTACATTTTAACATATGCAACTTTTAAATGTTTTATTTACCAGATTTTCTGGCCTATTGCAAAAAACAGTAACAATAGTTGAGGTCCTAATAGATTCTCTTTTAAAACAAATACTTAGTCTAGGGGGCTAAGAGTGGAGGTATGGAATGCATGCGAGGTAAACTTATTATGGTTTATTGAAAGTTGTTTCTTGTTGCTGACAGAATCATAAAAAATTGTATCCCATAACATTGGCCTCAGAAAAATTTCTAAATTCAAACATTTTTAATTGTATGTGTATCACCCTTTGTCCACTGTAAGATTGAAAAATCGTAAGTTGAAATATCTGAACTCGGCAACTAGCTCGGTATATACATTGATAAAATAAAGAAAACAAGACACCTTAATAGCAATAGCATAAACAGTTAATGAGCCACATGTACCAGACCTTTGAGTTTAGTATCATTTTTAATGAGTAACATACTAAAATTCAAGAAGTAAAAATTATTTTGCACCCATGGAAATATTACATTTCTTCTCATTGGTACATGCATATTTCCTCTCACTCTGTTCTTAAATTCTGTAATATTACATCATTGCTTATATCCATTAAGCATATAAAAATTATTATTTTGATGGTTCTACCTGATCTGCATTCTACTACAGAAAAAAGTGAAAACACATGAATTCTGAGTCAGACAAGATCACTTCAAACTTTTTATCTCATCTGTTTCTAGGTGCTTCTCAAATTGTCTGACACTCAATTTCTTAACATGCTTGTTGATAGGATTAAATACCTCTAATGTCTGATTTAGAACCAGGGCAATGACTAGATCAGATTGGACTCACTAGAGAATAGTGATTTTACTGTTTTTTTTTTAACATGTTATTACCTTTACTCATTGTGATAGCCACAATGAATAAGAACGATTTGAAAATTTGTAGAGTATAGAGCCTGGCATTATAGTGTATAGAATTGGCATTGAGGAAAAAAGAAAAGAAAAAATATGCATACTGAAACCAGATAAGTTGAGCCAGCATGATAGCATAGTTCGTAGGGCCTTTGCTTTGTGTGAACTGACCTGAGTTCAATCCTGGCCACCTCACATGGTCCTGAGTACAAACAGAAGTAATCCCCTAGTATAGGCCAGTACCCTGGATGCAGCTCAAAAATAAAGCAAACATCCCCCCAAAAGAAACAGATAAATTACTTTATTCTATATACCTAATTTTTTCCATAGTTTCATTATCATCTTCTTGAATAGGATCAACACATCAGTCCTAACATTAAAGTGACCCTTAAACTGGTCCTAAATAACATCTCACTTAATTTTCACAACTATCTGAGATAGTACTTTTTCTTCTTCATTTACTGAGAGGTTCACTAGTTTCATCATACTCACCTACATACTAAGTTACATTACAGATTTAAACATAAACAGTCTGTTCCTAATTTGGACATTCTAGAACACTACGTCCCTTGAGGGTTCTATCTATTATGTCAGACAGGATCCTTTATTTTTTTAAACGTTGCATTTGAGTTTTCAATACCATGTCAATTTTTAGTACTTAAAATCTAATCTCTATTATAAAATGTCTGAAACACTGAATAATGGAATTTCATTGTGAAATAGATTTAATTCCCTAAACAAAAAGATTTTGGATGGGGCCAGAGCGGTGGCACGGAGCAGTAAGGCATCTGCCTTGCTAGCGCTAACCTCGGACAGACCCTGATTTCCCATATGTTCCCCAAAGCCAGGAGTAATTTCTGAGCGCATACCCAGGAGTAACCCTGGAGTGTCACCAGCTGTGCCTTCCCCCCAAAAAATATTTTGGGTACCTGAGATATGTTAGGGTGCATTCTAAACGAAAGAATTCTGACCATTGCATTCGATGCTGAATATTCTGGTACTTATATTTAGAAATAGATTCTAATCTCATAGAGGCTGAAGTTTTATCTTCCTTGACATGTCAGTATATCTCCATTAATATTCTTATGCTATACAAATAAAACAGCAGTTAGTTGGTGAATGAGTTAATGGATTCATCATCTTGTTTAGCGCTATTCAGCAAGTAATGGTGTCATGAACATTATTAATGTTGAATGGATTTCCTATCACTTGCCCAGTTTCCATATCTATATAATGTGGAGTATGATATGCTTCATAGAACTATCCAGAAGTATCTGGCACACAGAACCAAGTATGCATTAACTATTATTATTATTATCAGTATAATTATTTATGACATGTTTCTAAAGGCTTGTAACACTTATCACGATAGTTCTTAATGCCTGATTTACCATACATTTTTTGCTCTATAAGATACACCTGACCTTAAGACGAATACAGTTTTTAGATGCTCTCCTCTCCTGCACTCAGGCCTCAGCTCCAGGTGGCATTTGCTCCAACTTTTATGAGAAAAAAAATGCGTCTTATGGTACAAAAAATACAGTACTTCTGGGGAACAGTTTCCACCACACTGACTCTGAAAGTGCTGCAAGTACTTGAGTACCTTCATTTGACCAAGTATTAATGGTAAAACCCTATAGGTCAAGACCAGTAATTACAGAATACTTGTGTATTCCCAACTCCTTTATTTGTTTGTTTTTGCTTGTTTGTGGTTTTTTTTTTTTTTTTGTCACACTCTGCAACGTTCAGGGGCTTCTCCTGGCTCTGTGCTCAGAAATCACTCCTGGCAGGCTCAGGGGACCATATGGGATGCCAAGGATTGAACCCAGGTCCATCCTGGTCCATAGCATACAAGACAAATGCCATACAGCTGTACTATCACTCAGGCCCCTCAACTTATTTTAAAAAGTGTTTAATCCTCTGACATACTGCCATGGTAATTATAATTAGCTCCCTAAATGATACCAATTCCCTTTTACAGTTGTCTGCAAAAACTTCCATTTTTTAAGTTTTGGTCAAACATTTTTGTTTATTTTTTTCCTGGAAGGTTTTCATTATTATCTTTTTTTTTTGGTTTTTGGGTCACACCCAGCAGTGCTCAGGGGTTACTCCTGGCTCCATGCTCAGAAATTGCTCCTGGCAGGCACGGGGGACCACATGGGGCACCGGGATTCGAACTGATGACCTTTTGCATGAAAGGCAAACGCCTTACCTCCATGCTATCTCCCGGGCCCCATTAATTTTTTAATGATACTTTCTCTTTTTTTTTGGTTTTTGGGCCACACTGTAAGAATGATAGTCTTCACTCATTACTCCCTAGGAAAAAGAGCATTGTGAAGCGTGAACTAGAAGACAAGGACAAATTCATGCAAGTCACAATTGTAATGCTAAATATGCACTTCATTCTCTAGCTAATGGAGGATCACAGAAACATTTTAAGCAAGAATGACATCTTTAGACTGAAAAGAAAACAAATCCTCTTGTTAGATATTCTTTGAAGAATTAAATATTGCCAGTTATGCTACCATCTTGAAACTCGTAGAGCAGAAAGAAGCATTATCATCTAAGTAACAAGGAAATAAAACTCTCACTCATAAACTCATAAACACGGAGGTCACATTTTTGGGTAAGGAAGGTCTAAGGTGTGAACTTAAAAGAATTTGGTGGTTGATAGATTTGGTGAGAGAAAATCAGAAGTTAATAATGACTTACAGATGTTCAGATAGAGGGCAAAGATACCAGTAGACCAGATGAAGGAAAAAGAAAGACATATGGTCTTCTCTATTCTCTCACCTTTGCTGTCATTCTTTCTCATTTAATTTCTGACATCTTATCAACTATCCAAGGCCCAGTTCAAATGCCACCTCCCAGAGCAAGACTCAATTTTATCCTATTTATTTTTTTCTTTGTTAATACTGTGAAATCATTGAGGAAACCTATGATGTTCATACCCAAAGACTACTGACTTTTCCTTGATGAATATTATGAATTATGATCAAATCTCAAAGCATTTAATCCAATCTTACTTAATTCTTGCATTCAGTGTAAGAAATTAATCTAATTTCTTTATTTTATTTTATTTTTTATTTTTTGGTTTATCAGACCACACCCGTTTGATGCTCAGGAGTTACTCTTGGCTAAGCGCTCAGAAATTGCCCCTGGCTTGGGGAGACCATATGGGACACCGGAGGATCGAACCACGGTTCTTCCTTGACTAGCACTTGCAAGGCAGACACCTTACCTCTAGTGCCACCTCACCAGCCATGAAATTGATCTAATTTCTATCTTTTATTTGTGACTATCCAATTTTCCCAGAATCCTCTGTTAAATAGATTATTTTACTCCATTTATTGTAATCATATTCTCTGTAATAGTTTAATTGTTTATATATCTGGGAGTTTATTTCTAGACTCTTACTTAATTCAATTGCATTTCTCTATTTATTCCAGCATGATAGTATTTTGATTATTATTGCTTTTCAGTATAACTTAAGATCATTATAATTCATTATATTCCATATTTATTTTCTCTAAATTGCTTTGATTATTGGAAATTTTATGATTTCATGTAATTTTCATAGCATTAATATTTTCTTGGCTTTTTGGGTCACACCCAGCAGTGCTCAGAGGTTACTCCTAGCTCTGTGCTCAGAAATCACCCCTGGCAAGTACACGGGACTATATAGAATGCTAGGATTCGAACCACTATCCATCCTGAATTGGCTGTTTGCGAGGCAAGCACTCTACCTCAGTGCTATCCACCCCCATAGCATTAATTTTAAGTCCTTGAAAAAGTCATTGTTATTTTGATGAATATTGCATTAAATCTATATAATTTTTAGAGACTACTTATTTAACTCTGTTAATTATTCCAATAGAAAAATAGAAATTTTTTATTTTCTAGTAACTTCTTCCCTTTTAATAATTTTTGTTTTATTTTGTTTGTAGGCTACACCCAGTGATACTCCTCACTTTGCATTCAGGAATTATTTCTGGAAGAGCTGGCAAAACATAAGGAATGCTAAATCAAACCCAAGTGAGCTGCATGGAAGGCAAGTGCCCTACCCACTGTACTATCATTCTGACCCTGTTTTAATCATTTTGTTTTTTGATTGGGGGCCACACCAAGTTGCACTTGGGGGTTACTCCTGACTTTGCACTAGGAATCATTCTGGTAGGTTTGGGGGACCATATGGGATGCCAGGGAAAGACTATACTTTCAGGGATAATTTCTATAGTATGGGATACCAGGGATTAAACCTAGGTCAGCCATGTGTAAAGCAAATGGCCTACCTGATGTGCTATTGCTTTGGCAATATTTGAATAACTTTCATATGACAAAAATTCTTAGACTAAAATTAAATGACACACTACTGAAAGAAAGAAAATATTCTATGTCATGCATTCTGATAAATGATCAATGCTAAGATATATAAAGCATTCATAACACTTCACAGAAACAAAAGGGGTAACCACATCAAAAGCAGGGTTAGAAGATGAACAGACACTTCCCTGAAGAAGACAAAAGAAAGGCCAATAAAATTTAAAAGTATTTGTTGCCATGTGCTAAGAGAAATGTAAGACAAAACAACAGTAAGAATAACATACAGTAAAAGAAAAGATTAGGGGGCCTGGTGGTGGCGCTGGAGGTAAGGTGCCTGCCTTGCCTGCACTAGCCTATGACGGACCGCAGTTCGATCCCCCGGTTTCCCATATGGTCCCCCAAGCCAGGAGCAACTTCTGAGCGCATAGCCAGGAGTAACCCCTGAGCATCAGTGTGTGTGGCCCAAAAACAAGCAAAAAAAAAAAAAAAAAAAAAAAAAAAAAAAAAAAAAAAAGAAAAAGAAAAGATTAGATAAAAACCACTGTTGGCAGGAATATGGTAAAAGCAAGGAATCCTTACCTACTGTTGTTGGTAATGTCATCTGTTCAACCTCTATAGACAACTGCTCAGTAATTATGAAGAACGTAATTCCCATATTACCCAGTGATTCCACTTCTAGGTGCTTATCCACCAAATACAGAGACATTAGCTTGAAAACATATTTATACACATGTTTATTGAAGTACTTTGTGCAAACAACCTAAATACCCAATGACAGGTATATTGGATAAAAGGTCATGGTATATATGCACAATATAAATTATGCAGCTAAATTCTAAAGTTTGATGCAATTTGAAAGGATTTGGAGGTCTTCATGTTAAGTAAAATAGTCAACAGTTATAGGACAAATGCCAGTATATATCAATAATGTGTGATATAAAGAGCAGCAAAAGGAGAAATATATAATATCAGGCTGAATGATAGTACAACAGGTAGGGCACTTGCTTGCAAGCTGCCAGCCTGGGTTCAATCCCCATCATTCCATATGGTCCTCCAAGCCCACCAAGAATGCTCTCTGAGTAAAGAAAGTGGAATAGATTCTTATCCCTGATGAGTGTACCGCACTCCACTCCTGCTCCAACAAAAGAAAAGAAATCAACAATATTAATTAATAATACACCCTTTGCTTTAGATTACAACATTGGGATTACCAAGCAATGGGGTCTGGAGAAAAGAAAGTTCTACTAGAAGTAATTAAGGGACAGTAGAAGAAGATCATAGGAACTTTGGTAGAAAAGAAGCACAACAACAGTTTACATTAATATCATGAGTGTTAACATGAGTGTAGTCATGTTACCTAAACTATAATAATTAAAAAATAAAATGGCATCTTAGTAATGAACATGATCATAGCAGATTATATTTATCTACTTGTAGTTCTAACTCCTTCATTTTGATATACAACATCTTCTTGCCAGTCTCTCATACTTTATATATTTGAATAAATACATGTTAGTAGTTTGGTGGTGTGTTTCCCTGTCTTTTATCATATGTTACAGAAAATTCTATCTTCTGCCCATTTTTTTAAAAAAGCTGCTCGCCTGCCAGTTTTGGCAGAGCAAACTAGAAAATGAATATGGCAACAAAAAGGCACCAAGCAGCAGACAAAACTCAGGGTTTGCAAAGTTGTTGTGCTCCTCAACCTGCTGTATTGGGTGTGAAATTAAATCCTATCAATGTCACACTCACCCCCGAAGCAAATGTCCCCTTGTGACAGCCACATGCTGTGCTTCAAGCCAAATGATAGAATAACATTGCCAACAATTATGTTATGGGAGCAGAATTTCTCCAAAAAGTATCAACAGAGTATTGATTGGCCTTTAGCTATTCCCAATGTGTCCCTATTAACAAGTGTCCACTGCCAGCATAAAAAGCAGATGCTATAGGATAAAGTAAAACAAGCCTCCACTAGGGTGATAGACACAACCTTCAAGGGTATAGCAAGCAAATGCAGTGCAAATTTGTGATATTATTTCTGAAGAGGCAGAAATCACTCCAAATATAATGGTAGGAATTTAAATGATAGGATTTAAAAGACCTTAATTTTTCTTCTTTCATTTCTTCTTTCTCAACTCAGTGTCAGTCATTTAGTTCACGTATAGTAATAAAATTCCTATCAACTATATTCCTCAAACTGTTTCACAATGGAAATTTCAAGGATAACCAAACTAAAGGTGAAGAAATTCTTGTGTAAATCATCTTTTTTTTTTTTTTTTTTTTTGGTTTTTGGGTCACAACCGGCAGTGCTCAGGGGTTACTCCTGGCTCTATCCTCAGAAATCACTCCTGGCAGGCTCGGGGACCATAAAGGATGCCGGTATTCAAAACACCATCTTTCTGCATGCAAGGCAAATGCCCTACCTCCATGCTATCTCTCCGGTCCCTTGTGCAAATCTTAAATCAAACAAAATCCAGAGAAATTTATATTTTGTTTCACAGTAATACCACCAATCTACACTATCTTAGGCATATGTTCCTCTAATACACATAACAGTAATCTGAGATAAAGAAACTTCAACACAGGTTAATTGATAAAAAAAATACTAAGAGCACCTCTGTCTGTGACTATTACCTAAAATCATAAAGAGAGTTCCTCCTAGAACGACATATTCTGTGTTCTCTGTTCATTCTGAAGTAAGGTTTCTATTGGTATCTTGGTCATTTAGAAAAGGGAATGTATTCTATAGTTACTTCATGGGTTTCCCAACACCAAATTAGTAAGGCCTTTCTTTCACACTGGTAAAAGACAATTTGCTACAATACAGAAATAAAGGATGTTATTCAGTACCTTAGTACATCTAGATGTATAATAAAATATGACAAATTAAGAAATTTTAATTGGACACCATGTTGACATAGGGCCAGCTCCATAGATTTACTCTTTTCTCAAATGAGATGTAAACCAAGTCATGAAAGATCCTGGGTACACTGACCACAAGGCAGAAATCTGGCCATCGGGCCCGGAGAGATAGCACAGCGGTGTTTGCCTTGCAAGCAGCCGATCCAGAACCTAAGGTGGTTGGTTCGAATCCCGGTGTCCCAAATGGTGCCCCGTGCCTGCCAGGAGCGATTTCTGAGCAGATAGCCAGGAGTAACCCCTGAGCACCGCCGGGAGTGGCCCAAAAACAAAAACAAAAAACAAACTAACAAACAAAAAAGAAATCTGGCCATCTTAGAAGGAGAGAATAGGCCAACTCTCTCTCTCTCTCTGCTGAAGCCATGCCTGTTGCATTCACTACCACCATTTTGCCAATGGTGCTGCCTCACAAATCCTCTATGATTCTCTTCTACAACACTAATCTGACCAAACTTCAGGTACACTGGTATTTGGGTTGATATCAGCAGGACTTTTTGGAGCAGGTGTGGGCAATCTCTTGCTATACCCTTCTTTTCAGAGGTCCAGCAGCTGAGAACATGTTTCGAAAAGCTGCGGTATTGGTAACAGTGCTTTGAATTTCTAATCAACTGTTAATGTATTTAAGGGAAATAGTCAATACACCTTTAAGGCAGTTGGGCACGCCCCTGGGTACTGACAACTTCCCCTTGGTGTATAAAGAGGAGAGCATGTCAGTTACTGGAGGAGCCCAGGGGCAAAACCAGAGCAGAATCTGCTGACCTACAAGGGTCCAGAGGCCCAGGCTCCCAGTCTTAGGCCTGAGATACAGCATCATGCTGCTTGCTCAGGATCAATCCCCTTTCCTCTCCTACCCTCTCCTCTCCCTCTCCTCTCCTCCCCTCTCCTCTCCCCTCCCTTCCTCTCTCTCTCTCTCTCCTGCCTGGGCCTACAGACTTCCCACAGTCCTATCTGGCCAATGAATTATCTCTCTCTCAGAATCCATACTCTCCTCCTCCATCCCATCCCCCAGAGTAGCTGACTTTAAACTGGGAATAAAAAAAAAAACAAAACATATACATTATCTCTCTCTCTGTGTGTCTCTCTGTCTCTCTCTCTCGCCTTTCTCTCTCTCTTTCACGAGCCTCTTGAGCAGCAGTCTCAGCCAGGGTCACTACATTTTGGTATCCCTGGATGGGCACCTCACACACCTAGCAGCGGGGTCCGAAGGCCCTTAACCTTGCAGTTTTGTGGCTTTTGCAGCTGACACCCTGAACAGGTGTACACAATTGAACCATGGATTCTGCATGGACTTCAAGGAAAAAAGGATGTAACTAAAAAGGTGAATGTTGAAAAAAGAGAAAAATGAAGAAGTGAATGAGAGAGGAAAATGAGTGAGAAAAAATGAGAAGAAAAAATGAGCGCAAAAGAATTAAAGACAGAAAATGAGCAAAAATAAAGAGAGAAAACAAGCAAAAGAAATTCAGAGAGAAAATAAATGAGCAAAAGAGAAAAAACAGAAAAAATGAGCAAAAGAGATTTTAGAGAATATTGGCCCTTAAACAGATAGAAATTAGAAAGTGAAAAACTCTGATAATCCTACAATGTCCCTTATCAGCAGGAAGCAGCTACAAAGAATTTGTCTCTCCATTACCAAAAAGGATCTGAGTTTTTCAAGCTTTCTTCGAATAGGCATAGATTGTATAGAAAGTTAAGTAGTTACTATTTATGTACCCTAAACATTGTTTCTTCCCTACACCTCATCTTTTGGCTTTGGGGCTATCAAAATAACACTCCATATATTAGAAGCAGAAGCACAGCCGACAAGCACTCTTGCCTCTTGCTGGAAGATTTGCAGAAGACTATCACCTGACTGAACTTCACTGACTGCTGAGGATAACTTTTCAGATATATGAACAATATAGAGGATAACTTAAGGACAATAAAGAATAACTGAATGAACAGTAGTGTTTCATTTATAATTTTTAAATTATTTAACAAACAAAAAGGGGGAAAACTGTTGTATTTATCTTGCTAACATTGTTTTTATTTTCACTATTATTTTTTAAAATAATATATTTATGTAAGCACCATGATTACAAACATGATTGTAGTTAGGTTCAGTCATAAAAAGAACACCCCCAATTCACCAATGCACCATTCACACCACTGATGATGACCCATCTTCCTTCTCTCATTCACCCCCAGCCTGTATTCGCGACAGGCATTCTACTTCTCTCATTCGTTGACATTGTCATGATTGTCAGTCTACTTTTTTCTCTAACTGCACTCACCACTCTTATTGATGAGCTTCATATTGTGAACCAGTCCTTCCAACCCTCATCTCTATTGTCTCTGGACAATATTACAATAATGTGTTTGTTTTTCTTAAAACCCATAGATGAATGAGACTATTCTGTTTCTATCTCTCTCCCTCTGATTATTTCACTCAGCATAATAGTTACCATGACCATCCATGTATAGGAAAATGTCATGACTTCATCTCTCCTGACGGCTGCAGAATATTCCATAATATTTCATTGTGTATATGTACCACAGTTTCGTTAGCCATTCATCTGTTCCAGATTCTGGCTATTGAAAATAGCTCTGCAATGAATATAGGTGTGGGGAAGGGATTTTTTTGTATTGTATTTTTGTGTTTCTAGGATATATATTAATTTGTAATTATATATATTATATATAATTAATTTATATCATAAAAATAATATATATTATTTTACATAGCATAAGTAAGTGAATCATCATTAAATTAAAATCCTTGAGTATAGTTTCCCACCAGCCCTCATAGTGTTTGAGGTAGATAGAGTACAGCAGTTATGTGGATGCTGAAGTAAACATAAGATACAAGGTATTGATGAGGTCACTGGCCAGGGAAAAAGAGGTAGTTTTCCTGGTCTCATCAGCACAACTGATAAACAGAAGCATTCAGAAAAGGAGGCACAGCTACTCCAGATAGAATAAAAGGACATCAGGGCACAGTTTGAAATCAGCCACCAACAAGGGCATCCAGTCCAATGAACAAATCTTAATCTCCCTTGAATACCTTTCTTTGGTTTTTCCTATTTTCCATCCATAATTCTAGCCTCACACAATTTATTTCTTTCTTTATAATTTTTCTTGCAAATAGCCGTATTTTATTTTTCCTTGTTCATTTACTATCTGTCCATTGTGTTATACAGAAATTGTTATTTAAATGTAGAAATTTTAAGTCTTTTCTTGTTCTATCCCCAACATTTGGACATTGTTTTTATATAATAACCAATTGGTAATACCTGTTGAATGATAATGCTTATTGAATACATACATTCAATGAGACTTAAAAGCTCTCCTTATCCTTCTATCTCTTCTTAATCTCTATAGTAACCTGATTTTTTCTCAGTTCCCACTTAAATTACTAAGCATTTAGTTAAAATAGTCTACAATAGCCAAAAGTCCACTAAAAATTCTAAGGAAAAGATATTTATCACATGCAAAAACGATTGACTTTAATAAGATGTAAGAACTAATAGTGCCTACTTAGAAACTACCACCACATTTCTCAAAAGGAGAAATATTTGATGTAAATAAGCACCAAAATCCCAGTATGCATATGAAAGCCATATTTTCATATTTCTTCAAAACCCCTCCTAAGACAAACTTTTCAAGAATTGGGTGAGTTGACCTTTGAAAATCTGTTGAGCTGATTTCGTATTTATAGAGACATTTCTCTAGTCTTATCTCTTCATGAAAGATGTTAATTTTGAACATTTTCTTCTGTACGCTTTGGCTGCTATTTTATATATAACAATTAATTAACCCTGGAAAGAAAGCAAGTGTATAGTCTTCTTAACTAGCAAGGAATAAAATTTTCTAGAAGCAATCTTGGCCTTCTGGAGTCTGTGTCACTCCCCAAATAATCAACAAGGACAGGGACTTTGATCACCAGGCACCTGTTCATTTCCCTTCTCCACAGTCTACATCAAGTCTGCCACAAAGCCCATTAGGAATGCAGTTTAGAGTTTGCCTGGATGAAGTGGATAGTAATTAGTTCCTTTTACATTTGGTAATTTTGTTAACACAACTCAGTAGGTGTCTTGTTAATTTGTTCATTACTAGGTGGATGAAAATGTGCATCTCTTCTGTGAATACCAATTATTCCTAAATGAGGTAATTTCACCAAGACAGTGAAAATTCCTCATTCTTCTCTAGTTTAAGAATATCACTGCCAAGAATGAATAGTTCCAAACAAAGAAATCAGTGGGAAGTGGAAAATGGTACTTTTACATAAAAAGGGGGCATACCCTGTTATTTTGTGATCTTAAAAAGAAGCCCGTTTTCAAGATAAATTGAAATTAGGGCAAAGTGACAGGAGGAAGATGCTGGTGGTGGTGATGACTCAGGTAACCAACCCTGAATTTTAGCTGCTTTTCACAAAAACTAAAGCAACATGCTACTGTGGAAATGTAATGAGAACTCTAGTCATTTTATCATTTCTGAACAATTAATTTGATTTTAACCACTAATACCTACTATCTGACAATTATAACAAAGAAAAACCAGTTTTCTTATCTTCAAAGGAATTTTCAAATCCCACTTTTCATTTAGAAACATTTCCTCTTTGTGGGGGAAGGAAAGATAGTACAGTGGATTAGACACTTGCTTTGTATGCGGCTGACCTCGTCGCAATCCACACCACACCCTAAGTCCTGCCAGTCCCTGAGCATAAGCCAAGCCTGGCACCACTGCATGTGGTCCCAAAACAAAAAAATATATTTCTGAATCAAAGGGATTATACACTGTAAACTTCAAAGTATAGATTTTGAGATAGAGAAATAGAAGCTAGTATGTATAAATACCAGGTCATAGAATAGAGCCAGTACATCTGTGATATCAAAACAGCAGTAAAGAATTTAAGTTCCTGGAGAACAGAGACTTTCTGCTTATTTATATTTCTTCAGATAACACATTCCAGAAACACACCAAATAAAAGTTCAGGCCCTATTTTCTCCTAAACAGTTTCTATAGATTCCACCATATTCATATATATCCTTTCTGTGGCAAAAGGCCAGTCAGAATTGATGCATTGTTGTCAACAATAATGTAGAGTTGGGGCTAAGCAATAGCTCAGAAGTAGGGCATTTGCCTTGCATACGGCTGACCCAGGACACCTGGTGTCCCATATGGTCCCCCAAGCCAGGAGCGATTTCTGAGCATATAACACCTGAGCATCACCAGGTGTGCCCCAGAACAAACAAATAAACAAAACAAAACAAAAAAAACAATAATGTAAAGTTAAAGGGTTTTTGGGTGTTTCTTTTTTGAGAATCCCAAGTATATTTGCCCTTATTAACAACCACAGAATAAGTCTTACTTAACTTTCAGAACATGTTTCAGAAAATTTGCTACAGAAATATTAAACATATGACTAAAGAAACTCTTGAACTGTCTTCTGCTTACCTGTTTTCCAGACCTCTTTTTGTTTTTGTTTGGTCAAAGTGAATTACAATTATTTCACAGAAATATTTAAGGCACACAGTGATAATAAATGAGGGGCATTCCCACCACTGGTGTTGTCTTCCCTCCACCCCTGTTCCCAGCATGCATCCCATATCTCCCTCCATTACCCCCCATAATGCTAGTGTAACTGTTCCCCACTAGTATAGCTTGTTGTAAATTTGGTATTAATTCTGTTGTCGTAGACTATGAGTTTGGTGTTCAAGTCTGATAACTTTTAATTTCAACTAATTGTTCATTCTACTGTCTGGTCTTGGCACCATCCATTTTTTCCCCTCAAATTGAGAGGTTGAACAAGATTCCTGTTATGTGGTTCTATTGGAGCTATACGAAAAGAAAAACAAAAACGAAATAAAATGGATACAAAGAAAAAAAGAGAACTAGGGGGAGTTGTCTAGAGGTTATAAATTTCACTTTAGAAGGAGAAATGAAGGGGAAAAAAAGAAAAAGATAACAAAACAAAGCAAAACAACAACAAAACAGAAACAAAAACAAAAACAATAGGGCAGTAATAACAAAAGTACAAAAAGAACAAAAAACAATTGAAAT
>PVKC010010980.1:14683-25073 GCA_004027635.1 Crocidura indochinensis
AATCCCGGTGCCCCATATGGTCCCCCGTGCCTGCCAGGAGCAATTTCTGAGCATGGAGCCAGGAGTAACCCCTGAGCACTGCCGGGTGTGACCCAAAAACCAACCAAACAAACAAAAAACCCAACTAGCTACTACTTAAAAAGGTTTGTGTTTCTTCAATGCCTTCAAACAATGCCCCTTCACAAAATACAGAATTTTCTCCTTTTTCTTTTTTTTTTGGGGGGGGGGGTGGGTCACACCTGGTAGCTCCTGGCTCTATGTTCAGAAATCATTCCTGGCAGGCTTGGGAAACCATATGTGATGCCAAGATTTGAACCACCGTCCTTCTGCATGCAAGGTAAACACCTTACCTCCATGCTATCTCTCTGGCCCCTGTTTTCTCCTCTTTCTTAAGGAAATTTCCAAGACACTTTGTTTTAAGGACGTTATGGTAGTTATGGACTTTCTTAATGTCTTATTTACAATAAGTCACAATTGGATGCTGCTATTTATTTGATGAATATGAACATCTAATGAAAAAGCAATAATAAAAACCTAATAATTATTGGAGGTTCAAAAAATTTTATTCTATTTTATATATTTTAACACATTTAGTCCACAAAATAACCCTAACAAATAGGTGATAATATCATATTTGTTGTAGGTTGAGAAAACTAAGGAATGGGAAGGTAAAATTATTCCACTCATGTGGGAGTGCACAGCATTATCTCTCTCATCATCATTAATTTAAAGATAAAAGATTTATATCATATTTGTCATGACATGTTCTCAAATAGCATATAGGCTATTACATTTAAGCAGCAGAGTGCAGCCATTAGGATCTCAGGACTTTGAAGCAATGCAATCAAATCCTGCTTCCATCACTTGCGAACTACAGGCATGAATAACATTACCTAACATCCCAAAATCTCAATTTCCTTCTTGTAGGGTAGAAATAACCACAGTACTTGATATCAATGTTGTACAACACTCACACTAGCTCTAAAGAAACACTTGCTCTAAAGTAGGCATGCAACAAATGTCAGCTATCACATATTAATGGGCAATGCTGATATATACCACAATTACAGCTCAGTGACTACATGCTGGCTGAATTGAAGAATGAGCTAATGAATGAATGTAATGAAAAGAATGGCCACCTTCCATTGTTTTCTCGCAGGACCCCAAATTACTGTTAAAGCTCTGCTCCCCATCTCTGTTGCTCACATAATACGTTGTCAGCTCATGGGTCCTGCTTGTCTGTTCACACCTTAAAAGCAGTAGAGGGAACACTGAGCAGGAGGTGTCTTATTCCACAGGGAACTGCTAAAAGCGGGCCTGAAACAATCTGTACTTTTTCAGTCTTAGACCTATGGTGAGGCTCCTTGGCTTACAAGTGAAATGGGGACACATAAGGGGAAAACGAGTCTCCAGATTGAACTCTCTGCAATGTCATACAGCGCAGATGTAGGAAATCTGCTGAGCCCAATGAAATGGGGACACCTGAGTTAAAGACGGGGCTCTGGGAGACATCAACTCAGGAAGCTTTCCACACTGGATGGAAGCCAAATTCATGAGAAATTCTGCTGTCATTTCCTTTCACAGCCACTGGAAAAATGAGTGTGAAATCTGGTGAGCTGAAGAGACAGGCATGGTGGCAGAGATTTAACAGCAGAGTTAAGTAGATGAGACAGAAATATGCTTCAGGACCCAAGAGATTTGCAATATGAAGACAAAGAGCAGAGGCCAGTCCACCCAGAGACTGGAAGACTTAAGAATTGCTCTCCTTTCCAGGAGCGAAGTAAGCAGAGTACAAGAGCTGGCTGAGATGGGAGCCACGTGGGGGAGGCTAGAGCAATTTCTACTTTCTTGCTTTCCTCTACTGGAAGCCTGCAGCTGGCCCTAAATATAAACACTACTTCTTCAGAGAAGCACATGTTGAATGTAACAAATTAATACTAACACATTCGTTTAATTTTCATTTATTGACACATCATTTTTCATTTTGACTTTTTTATTCCCCAAAGGAGTATTTCTTCAGACATGGAAGAAGACCATCCACCAAGAGGATGTTTGTATGATGCTTCTTAGCTGATGCAATAGTTTTTCTTTTACACATCTGGGCTCAGAAACAAAGTGGTCCCATCACCAAAATTAGTTCCCATGCTGCATGGCATCTGGTTCTGGAGGGTGGCAGGGAGATCTTTGTGGTAGGTGAGAAGCCCTCTTTTGCAAATCCTCCATGTGGCAAAGTCCTAAAGGCAATCATCTGTGCTTATGAGCATTGACTGCAAGGAAACTTAAATGTTTGCACTGTGGACTTAAAGACCTCCAAAGAGAGAAGACCTAACAAGGCCTACTAAAAATTCAGAAAGGCACCAGGAAGGTAAAAAGTAACCCCTGGAGTTACTTTTCATCAAACTTATTTGCCATAATCATTAATGACTAAACCATATAATATCCCCATCAGGAAATTGTGTTAATTGCTCAAGGTTTTGCAGATGAATAACTTGGTGCACAGAGAAGATGAGTGAGTTTGCTGCAGGCTCTAATATGAGTCATTCATTGCCAACCCCAAAATTACAACTCTGAATTCCTAACTTACAGTTCTGGGCTCACAGCTTCAGAATCAATCTTATTAGAACCACCAGACAATGGCTACAAATGCTTTTACAGCAATTAGAAGAACACTGTCTCCTATTCGAACACACCTATCCAATTTTCCTTTGAACCCTGGCACAATTGTTCCCAGGGAACAGAGAGCAGGAGATATAATTTAGGGTTTGGAGTCTTCCATGTCCAAAGCAGACATATTAATGACAGAAATCACACCTTATAAGAAGAAAAGTAAATGAGGATTTAATTCCTGGCATAACTTGTGAGGAAAGACTATTGGGTGTAGGGGAGCAAAGAACTAGACTTCACATTTGTGTATTTCTTGTCATGAAATACTTAAAAATTTAATGATTATTATGCCATATCATATGTTAATGTATATCATATGTTAATCAACACTTTAAAACAATAAAAATGAAAATGTATATGATTTTCTGATAGAAACCATACCTTCACCAAGGTATGTAATTCCAGCAGCATTCACAGATATTTAGATATAATCTAAACCAGTTAAGTTCCATGGGAGAATGCAAAAGTAATCATAAAGAATATGTCATGTAATCTTTACTTATCTAGTGGTGGCCATTGGAATGGGTGAGATGGGACAAAAGCAGTTTCTAATGTTTAAAACCTACCTTGGAAAATAAAATCATAGATTGCCTTCTCTGGGAAAAAAAAACCACTTTAGACTACTACTCTCTCTAATTTAGCTTGTCAACTATTCTTCTCAGTCAATTGGTAAAAGCACTTAACTGAGTACCTACTCTTCTTCTTTTTTTTTTTTTTTTGTGGTTTTTGGGTCACACCCGGCAGTGCTCAGGGGTTACTCCTGGCTCCATGCTCAGAAATTGCTCCTGGCAGGCATGGGACCATATGGGGCACCGGGATTCGAACCAATGACCTTTTGCATGAAAGGCAAACGCCTTACCTCCATGCTATCTCCCGGGCCCGGAGCACCTACTCTTCTAATAAGAACTTACTATGTTGATAGCGAGAGGTTTAGGTTTCCATGGTTCTTATCTAGTGTATCAGGCTGTCTGAAGGTCACAAGTGGAAGTCAACTTTCTCTGCAGGGAGAGAAAGACTTGGAGCTGGAGTCAGCTGCGGTGAACATACCCTGATCTTAGCCAGTATGAAAAAAGAATTGTTCACAAGCACCTTATGAATTTTAAGCTTCTCCTTCGAACTCTCAAGATAGTATTTAATCTCTGTCATTCGGTCCCCAGATGATCTCCAGGAAGAGGAACAGACTTTGTATTTTACTACACAGAAGGTTACTTTCTCCTTTACATAATTTTTTTCCTTTACGTAAGTTTTAAGCCCTCATCTTCACTGTTACTAAATCAGCCTGAGACCCTTTATGAAACTCCCTATAGTCTTGCTTCTGCCATTTTTTTTTCATAACAATCAAGTTGAAGAGTTTGATTTCAAATGCTTTTAAAAGTGCATACACAAGTTGAAAAGGTGAAGTTAGATTTGGGCTTACATACTGACTATCATTTGGCGGGAACAAATGCATGACGATTCAGTATGCACCCCTGCATCACATCCCTCTTTGAGCTCTACAACAAATGGATGCCACTCTGCTCTCTATGGCCTCAGAGCCATCCCATGAGGTTTCCCCCAATAATAGCTCAGCAAAACTTTATCAAAGGAAGAAACCAGAAGACCTGACAGATGATGTTGCCAGAATTTCAGCAGCCAGGCTAGCTTTGTTCTAATGCCATTCTGTCAGTTTTAACAAGCAGATATTAAGAAAAGTTTATAGAGAATGGAGATGAAAGGTTGTCGGCAGAGAAGAGAGCTGCCAGTGGGCATCTCGAATCACAGCTGGGTGTAAACTCTGCCTTAACTGGCTGAGTGAGAAAGAGGTCTGATATGGGAGCAGCTGCTTCCAACCTCTGCTAGGAGCAAGGCTTAATCATCTGGCACCCGAAAGTCTGGAGTGTCACCTGGAGAGAAACACAGCGACTGAGTTTATTCTGGGAGTGAGTCTCCTCATTAGATTAGAAACAAACGTGCATTTGCAGAAATTAGGTCCGAACTGGTCTGAGCTAAGTATAACATCTCATATCTGGAATGTTTTTAAGGACATTGGGAGGAAGAAATAAAGAAGCATTTTTAAGAGGAAGATTAATAATTTTACTTAAGAGCTTGGGGGTAAATATGAGAAAGGAGGAAAACTGAATAATGAACAAGATTGGTGGAGGCTTAGGAAAAGCGCATTTGGAAGAGAGTGATTATGTCTTGGCATGCAGACTGAGCCGACTGTGCTTTATTTTTTTACCAATCTTTGGTCATACCAAATTCTTCTGGAGGACACATTTCTTTCAACCAAGGGATTTTTGAAAAGTGATCGAATCAGATTCTAGGTGCTTCAGAATGTGTGTAATGAATACAATGAAGGTCAAGAGTTAAGCCCTTGCAATAAGGCTATAACTCACTCATTGCCTCCTTCTGAGCCCCAGTTCTGCAAGTTAAAATAAGTCAGAAAACATCATAGTTAGTATGCAAAAGAATATGCTCAGTTTTATCAAAATAATTCTTGTAAATATATGGGTGCTGTTCCTATTTCAAAGTGCTTTTTTATTTAAAATAAAGGCTCTTGGGGATGATGTGGGACACTGGTGAAGGGGGTGTTCTCTACATGACTGTAACCCAACTCTAATCATATTTGTAATCAAGGTGTTTAAAGATATTAGTAAGAAAAGAAAGGCTCTTGGGGCCAGAGCGATAGTACAGGGGAAGGCATTTGCTTTCCATGCGGCCGATTCAAAACAAACCTTGGTTTGATCCCCAGCGTCCCATATGGTCCCCTGAGCCAGGAGCGATTTCTGAGCGCATAGCCAGGGGTAACCCCTGATTTGCCATCGAAAGTGAACATATATATTTTTTTAGTAAGTACAGTGTTAGATGCTACTCCCATTTTTAGTTGCAAAGGTTTTAATTACCTCAATAGGAAACCCTTAAAGAAATGACCTTCCCATTTCTCTCCCCTACCTCTTAGTTCCTGTGCACCTAACTAAAATCAGTTCACCTCCTCTGAACAGTGTTTGTCCACACATTTTTGGTATAATAATCTGTTACTATTCCCCAAAGAATACTGCCTAGTCATATTGAGTAAAGGGCTTTCTCACAGTTTCACACACACATACACACACACACACACACACACACACACACACACACACACCTCAAGACTGTTTTAGGGATACAATGCTCTGTTCTGTTATAGCTCTCTCAGACAAACTAGCAGCAATTCTTTAACATCATCATTTCCACATGAATTTTCTTCAAAGTTCAATGAAAAATCTAAAGTTTATTTTATTAAGATTTCTTTAAGATCACCATTTTATAGGTTTTAGGAAAGGACAGTGATTGCTCAGTGGCAAATGATTTTCCTGACAATAAAATATATAAGCTGACAGTCATAAAACAACAAATACAAAGTTCCCACCAATGTTTCCTGTGCTTTGCTGAAAATTTACACACACACACACACACACACACACACACACATTATATTTGCCTTCATTTTCATTCAAAGTTTGTAATTTGACTAAAAGTGGGGAATCTTATTTAAAAATTATTTTCTTGGGGCCCAGGAGATAGCATGGAGGTAAGGCGTCTGCCTTTCATGCAAAAGGTCATCGGTTCGAATCCCGGTGCCCCATATGGTCCCCCGTGCCTGCCAGGAGCAATTTCTGAGCATGGAGCCAGGACTAACCCCTGAGCACTGCCGGGTGTGACCCAAAAATCACACAAAAAAATTATTTTCTTGAAGCTGGAGAAATAGTACAGCAGGCAGGGTGCTTGCTTTGTATGTGCCATCCCGGATTTGATCCCTGGCATCTCATATGGTCCCCAAAATATGTTCAGGGTGATTCTTGAGTGAAGAACAAGGAGTAACTGCTGAACATCTCTGGGTGTGGACCCAAAACAAACAAAATCATAGGTAGCTGTATATAGTGCATTGCATAATTCCTTCAGAATGTCACTAGGTATTTCCCATTTAAGTAAAA
This sequence comes from Crocidura indochinensis, assembly GCA_004027635.1. Taxonomy (NCBI): domain Eukaryota; kingdom Metazoa; phylum Chordata; class Mammalia; order Eulipotyphla; family Soricidae; genus Crocidura; species Crocidura indochinensis. Next base: position 21,301 of record PVKC010010980.1, read on the forward strand.
AGGAGAGCATTTTCAAAGAGGAATGATGACAAGAGGAATTAATCTATGAAAAGTGTTTATACTGATGCAATGTAGAATTTGGTCTCTGTCCCACATTTAAATTTTGGCTTTTAAAACTAAATTGCTTTTGTAACATGCTACAGGGTTAGTACAGAAAATAAGTCTATTGCCTCAAAAGTAGCTTATCAGTATTTGATCCCCAGTATCCTAAATGGAATGATTCCTGAGAACAGAGCCAAGAGTAAATCCTAATCAGTCATATGTGGCCAAATAAATAAATCACTATGGCATGAGTAATGTTATACCACAAAATACAAAGATAAATATAAGTCTTAATAAATACTGAGCATATTGGAAAACTGTAGGCATATGGATTCTGTGAAGATGTTTATTTCTGAATTCTCGCCTTTTCCATTTTATAACATATCAGAGATTATCAATATTATTCTTCAAAAGCCACATCCAAAAATATTCTCTCCACTGATTATGATGAGACTCCTGATGCTATGCTGATTTAGAGTTAATTCATATAACAATTATTTTTAAACTTATTTTGTTACCCATATACTTTTGAAAAATGCTCTGTGGGAAGCTCTTCCTTGATTTTTCCAAACCGGAGAACACCATAAATACTTCAGTGATCACTTGAATTATTTCATGAGTTTAATGATTAACTCAAGAAATTACTGAAGAACAAAACAAAATTATGGGACCATATGTGCAAGTAGTAGTGCACTTGAAGGTCAACATTGCAAATTCTACTGATACATGTATATATTATTTGTACCGTATTTATTCGAGTATAACGCTCAGAAGTTTCTACCAAAAAAAGAAATCAAAGTTTGGGTGCGTGTTATAAACAAGGGCTGGGGTGGGGTGGCAGTGGCGGCTGGTCCAATGAGAGCGCAGGCCAATTCTGAGTTCGCACTGCTCCTTTTGCAGGCAGCAGCTGCTCACTGTACGCAAGAGCGAAGAAAAAAAGAAAACTTCAAGGAACCTGGCCTAATTCTTGTAACATCCTGGGTTAAAAAATCATGAGAATACAAACCAAAAGAAATGATCATCAAGAGTGTTTTGAAGACAGGCATCAGCAATCAAAAATGGGCGGCACAGAAGACAACCTGCTGTGGAATTCAGACTCAGAAGAAAGCGAAGAAACTAGAAAAAGAGATGTTCCTGCAAACTGAGACACTAATGAAAAATTAAATCGAGAAGAATGGGAACAACTCTTTAGTGTATCTGACGATGAATCTGACTTTGAAGCATTTTAATAAATATTGTTACAGGTAATTTTAATTTGGGATTGTGTTATGCCAATTTATGTTGTCAATAAATGATTTTTATCATGGCTGCACATGTTCAACAACGTATTTTTGTCAATTTCAATGCTTGGTGTGACACAAAATTTTATGCCTACTTTTAATCAAAAATTAGGGGTGTGCATTTACATGGTGCTCATTATACTCGAATAAATATGGTACTGTGCATATATTTTGTGTGTGTGTGTGTGTGTGTGTGTGTGTATACACACATACCAGTTCTTTAATCCTTATTAATTCATTCCCTATGTGTACTCAGAGTTATAGTATGTGGCCATCATAGAATCATGAGGGGGTTCCATAGAGGAATGAAGGGCAGCAATGATTCTGATAAAAATCCATCATGAACTTGGTTACTAGACCCCCTGAAATTATGCCAAATATGGTTCTTGTTAGCCTTAAAATAACAAGGAAAAGAAGGAAAATCAGGTGCTGAGAGATCTATTAGTTAATACTTAAGCATCACTAAGTATTAACAAAATAAACAATATTTCTGTAATTCAAAGACTAATACCTGCAGCAGCAACTCATATTATTCACATAATCATCTCATTAAGGGAACAGATGAATATTATTTCCATTAGTTTATCTGATGAAAAATTAAATGACCTCCCAAAACTTTATTCATGACTTCATCTCTCCTGACGTCTGCATTATATTCCATTGTGTATATGTACCACAGTTTCTTTAGCCATTCATCTGTTGAAGGGCATCTTGGTTGTTTCCAGAGTCTTGCTATGGTAAATAGTGCTGCAATAAATATAGGTGTAAGGAAGGGGTTTTTGTATTGTATTTTTGTGTTCCTAGGGTATATTCCTAGGAGTGGTATATAAGCTATAAGAATATCTTAAAAGAAACTGACCTTAGAAGAAAATCTAACAGAAGAGTATCTTGAAAGAAACTTGACTTTAGGGTAAATAAAGAGAAGAAATAAAAATAAAAAAAATAATAGAGAAAAAAATTAAAGGCAGGGTCAGAGCAAAATGCTAGGCACTAGTGAAAGCACTCACCACTAAAGGTCTTTTTACTCATTAAAATCTCTAGAAATGTCAGCAGTGTCCTATTTCTCCTGAAGCAGTGCAAGACTATTATCTGTAAACCAGTCTTCTGAATTTCTGTATCCTTAAATGTGAGGGCGTCTCATAGAACTGATTGCCTACCATTAGAAAGTTGATGTTTTCTTGGTATATTTCAGGAAAGTAATTGAGTGAAGGAATGATTGAGTGCATGAGTTTGTGTGTATGTGTGTGTAGTGTGTGTGCATGTGTGAAGGAATCCAAGATCACTGATGTCAACTGATAGTAAACATATTAAATGTGCCAAATACACACAGACTTGGCAAAGTAAAGACAGAGAGAAGATTATATTTTTCTCCAGGTGCCACAAAGTGGGAATGATACAGCTGATATCTGCTCTAAACAGTTTTGGCAGCTGTCAGACTACCTGACAGAATTTATGTCGGAGATGAGAGTAAATGCCTCATTGTAGCACAGTCACCTGCCTGCTGCCATAATGCTAGGGCACACCTGCTTAAATATACTTGGGATGGATCCTGAGCTAGAAGGGAAATCTGGAGTTTTGACTTGGAAGTGTTTTGTTCCCTTTAATTGGAAATTTGACTTGGAAGTAAGATGTGACTTTCAAAAGCTGGCAGGTGGCCTAAGGAAGTAGGCATGCAGAGAGCACGCTGAGATGGGACAGAAACTCCTAACACAGAGCTGCAACAATTGAGGTTGTTACCTTTTTAGTGTTGCTCATTCTCCTTTCATTCTCTTTTCCTCCCTTACTATTTTCACCACGACACTAAATATATTAGTTCACTGATGAGCAGGGTTTTTTTAGCACAAAAATTCAATTACAAATATTAAATAAAACTTCTTTCTGTTCACCTTCACCTAAAAAAAGAGCAGGTCTATTCTTTCAGTATTTACTTTAATAAGATTTCATTAAAATTAAGTGAATCGGGGCCCGGGAGATAGCATGGAGGTAAGGCGTTTGCCTTTCATGCAAAAGGTCATTGGTTCGAATCCCGGTGCCCCATATGGTCCCCCGTGCCTGCCAGGAGCAATTTCTGAGCGTGGAGCCAGGAGTAACCCCTGAGCACTGCCGGGTGTGACCCAAAAACCAAAAACCAAAAAAAAAAAAAAAAAAATTAAGTGACTCTTTTGAGTTACTCTAAAATCAACATATCATTATTCTCAATGTGAGCCAAGGGCACAAAACTTGTAATAGCTCATAGGCTGTCCTTCCCCTTTAATAGTAAGAGTCAAAAGATATGGGTGGGGCCCAGGGACTAAATAACAAAAGAATCAAAAATTGTTAAGCAGAAATAGGCAATCTAAGTCTGTGACCCTAGTGCTTTATTTACCCAAGGGGGGAGGGAGAGAAAGAGAACAAAAGAGAGAGAGGAGGAGGAGGAGGAAGAGGAGGAGGAGGAGGAGAAGGAGGAGGAGA
>PVKC010010981.1:0-25192 GCA_004027635.1 Crocidura indochinensis
GTGCCTGCCAGGAGCAATTTCTGAGCATGGAGCCAGGAGTAACCCCTGAGCACTGGCGGGTGTGACCCAAAAACCAAAAAAAAATAATAATAATAACTTGAAATCCACTTTGACATTAATAGTTATTCAAAGCTACTGTAGATAGTAGGAAGTAAGTGCTGTGGTAGACACAAAATTTTCTTGTCCATCCCAATTATTACGATTATTTTTAATGAATTCTTTCCATTTCACAGTTAAAAACTTAATTCAAAGGATTGGAGAGACAGCACACAATTTAAGGTACTTGCCTAGCATTCTGCTGATCTTGGTTCATTTCCCAGCAGGGCACATAATTCACTGAGCACCTCTGGAAGGATCCCTGAGCACTGCCAGTGTGGCCTAAAATCTCAGAGGGAAACAACTTGGTACTTTAAAAAGTACACATATGTAGTCACAAAAGTTAAATAAGATAAAAATGTATCCACATAACTGTATATAAAATAAAATTAAGTTTCTAAACATGAGGGCTATGATAAAAATGAAAATGTTAGATTACGAGAAAGAAGACAGTGAGAAAATTGACTAAAGCTTTGGAAACGTCAACGTACTTCTAACATTATGTGGAATAATATGCAGGCTTCTCAGAAAATTGTTAGTACTGGTAAAAGCTATAAAAATCACATAATCATGGGACCTGCGTGGTGGCGCTAGAGGTAAGACTTGCAAGCACTAGTGTAGGAGGGACCGCAGTTTGATCCCCAGGCATCCCATATGGTTTCCCAAGTCATGAGTGATTTCTGAGCACATAGACAGGAGTAACGGGTGTGGCAAAAAACAAAAACAAAGAAAAACAGTAAAAAACCAAAGCAAAAAAAAAAGAAAAAAAAAACACATTGCCCGAAAGTTAGCACAGCAGTAAGGCATTTTTGCCTTAGACGCAGAAGGATGGTGGTTCGAATCCTGGCATTCCATATGGTCCCCTGCATCTGCCAGAAGCGATTTTTGAATGTGCTGCTGGGTGTAACCCAAAAACAAAAAACCAAAAAAAAAAAAATGAATGATAAAAAAACATAACATAATCATATTTTAGCTTGTTTCCTCAGATTTAGAGTTACTCTAAAATAAACATGAGTTTTATTCAAATAAAAATAATTAAAATATTATTCAGAATGAAACAAATATTTCAGGTCAACATTTTTTTCAGGAAAGTATTGAAGAAAAACTGGTTATTGGTAAATAAATATTATATTTTAAACTATTTTAACATGATAGTTACTTAGAAATAAAATTTTATTTAAGTATTATCTGCAAAAATAAAAATATGAGTTGCATATAGTGAATTTTAAAATGTAGAGCTATATTTAGGGATGAAATATCAACAACTCTGACATTGTTTACAAATCATGTCATTTTTTTAAGAAATATACAATATCAATGTTCCCAAGAGCATGACACTGTAAATATTTCAAAAGAAAACAGTAATAAGATGATGTGATTCAATTTTCAGAAAGTGTTATAAGAAAATGTACTCTCTGAATGTACTTATAGGTCTAGGTCTATTTACTGAAATAATAACTACAGGATTCTTTAGGATTCCTCTGTAAAGTCTAATTATATTCCATTAAAATATATTATAAATTAAGATTGCTATAAAATTTAATTTTTTCATCCTAAGTATAGAAATACTAATAAGGTGGCCAGCGAGGTGGCCCTAGAGGTAAGGTGTCTGCCTTGCAAGGGCTAACCAAGGAAGGACCGCGGTTTGATCCCCCTGCGTCCGATATGGTCAATTCCTGAGTGCTTAGCCAGGAGTAACCCTGAGCATCAAATGGGTGTGGCCTGAAAAACCAAACCAAAACAAAACAAAACAAAACAAAACAAAAAAAAACCAATACTAATAAAAAAGAAAATGTATCACTTATTCTGGCTACTGTATATTTTCAGTATTCGTAACTCATCACTATTTAAGGATAAGCCATCAGTTTTAGTTTACCTGCAGATGTGCATTTTTTGGACCTCTAGTGTTTAGCCTCCTGCACATGCCTTCAACAAATATTTTATTCCTCTTTTTTATTTTTTTAAATGTTGAGGCTATACCTATCAGTGTTCAGAGCTTACTCGTGGTGCTGTGTTCAGGGATCATTTTTAGTGGGCTTGAGAGACAAAATGTGCTCTTAGGGAACAAACTGACCAGCTATGAGCATGGCAAAAATCTTTATGTAGCATTCTCTCTCCAGGCCTACTGACATATATTTTCGGTTTCTTCAATCTAGTCAAGCTGTCTTCTGATGTTAAAGAGACTATTCTGATGCTAGTGAGCTTCAAATATTTAACTCTATTTTTTAGCTTCAAAATAATTTCACAGGGGGGCCGGGCGGTGGCACTGGAGGTAAGGTGCCTGCCTTGCCTGCGCTAAACTAGGACAGACGGCGGTTCGATCCCCCGGTTCCCCATATGGTCCCCAGTGCCTGCCAGGAGCGACTTCTGAGCGAATAGCCAGGAGTAACCCCTGAGCGTCACCGGGTGTGGCCCAAAAAATAAAAACAAAAAAAAGGGGGAAAATAATTTCACACATATATTGTTCAGACATATATAGCATGATTTAAAATTAAATATTAAATTCTTGTTTCTTTTTTTTACTAATATTGGAACATGCAGAATTATAGAGATAGCACACAGATTAAGATGCTTGCTTTGCATATGGCCAACCCCAGTTAACCTCTGAGTTGCATATGGTCTCTCTGACACCACAGGGAGTGATCCCTGAGCAAAAAAGTTAAGACTAAGCTTAAGTGTAATTAGAAACATGCAATAATAATGCATAAATAATAGCGTATAGAGTACACTTCGTTTTAAATTTAACATTGCTCAGTGAACTGTTCATAGAGAAAGCCTCAATCTGATTTTCTCCTCATTGCCTGAATTAATTTTATACTAACTCTCTTTACAATGTCCGAGGAAGACCTTTTGATTAATTATTCATATTTGACTACTGTCACCTTCCTATTATTTAAATGTTATTAGATATCATGATTTATAAATATTGGCAATAATTTCAGACATACATTGTTCCCAACTCAAAATCGATCACCAGTGATCACATACCTCTGTCAATTTTCATGTTCCCTTTGTTTCACACCTACTTAATTGACTCCTTGGCAGACATATCTTTAAGTTTGATTATAGTTTGGGTCCCATGCCTCTAGTAGTTTTCATTTTAGAAGTTTAGATATATACAAGTAACTCTCTTGTATGCCACAGATGAGCCCAGAAAACTGAGCCTTGATCCTAAGTTTCTTTCAGACCTCATCTTTTCACTCCCCACTCCAGAACTCTCCCCCCCATGACATTTCACTTAGTCTATAGCTAATGGTTCATTCACCTTTGAGAATTCCCATTCCCCAAACATATGTTATAACCACAGACAAGTAAACATATCCTGTAACTGTCCATACACTCTGACTTCTTCTAACATTAAAATTGAATTCCAAATTAATCTTATAATTTGATCATTCATTGTGGTTACCTATAATTCTATTCATGGGTATACCAACATTCAAAATCTACTTTCTGCTGTTGTTTCTTGTTAATGAACAAAGTGCTGCAATAAATGTTAACATGCCTTTTCGATGTTACAATTTTTAAATATAATCCTTGCTCAAAAGTTTATTTTTTCCTGTGCTTTGATTCATCTTTATTTTGGGACCGTGGTTAGTGTTTGGTTGGTATCTTTATTTCTGTGGTGCTTGTAGAAAAACAGGTTTTCTTGTTTGTTGGTTGGTTTGTTTTTGTTTCTTTTTTTGGGGGGGGTGATTTTTTGTATTATTTTTATGTTTTCCTTCCTGTTGCTTTTTCTTTTCTTAAACTGATTTTTATAGTCTCTAGAATGACTTTTCTTGTTTTTTGCCCCCCCCCCTTCCTTCTTTTTCTCTTACCTTCAAACATAACCACATAACTTGAAACATCTTTTTTCCCTCCCAATTTGAGGGGGAAATAATTGAGGGCACCAAGACCAAACAGTCGTATGAACATTGAGTAGAAATAAAAAATGATCAGACTTAAAGACAGAATCAAAAGTTAACTACAAAGAATCAACACCCAATCTACAACAAGCTAGACACAGAAGGGACCACTTACACTAGCAGGCCAGGGGACAAAGGAGGGGTGATATGAGATGCATGCTGGGAAAAGGGGTGGAAGGAGGACAACATGGTAGTGAGAATGTCCCTGATTATGGGACTGGAGAGATAGCACAGCGGCATTTGCCTTGCAAGCAGCCGATCCAGGACATAAGATTGTTGGTTCGAATCCCGACGTCCCATATTGTCTCCCGTGCCTGCCAGGAGCTATTTCTGAGCAGATAGCCAGGAGCAACCTCTGAGCACCGCTGAGCCGAGTATGGTCCAAAAACCAAAAAAAGAAAAAAAGAGAGAGCGAGAATGTCCCTGATTCAATGTCACTATGTACCTAAAATACTACTGTGAATGATTTGTAATCCACTTTGGTCAAAATAAAAATTATTAAAATACAAAACAGTTTATAGTTCAAATGTTTGCTTTTATTGATTTTAAATATGATGGTTCTTTTGAGAAACAACTAAAATTGGCCAAAATTTTTGAATGTGGTTTTATTTTGAGATTATCACAAAATCTGGAATAAAATGCCTCATTTAAATTCAAGTAAATGTTTCCCCTTCAATTTCTTGTTTGTATTTTTGTTTGTTTTTGTTTTTATTGGACCACACCTAGAAACTCTCAGGGTTTTCTTTTGTCTCTGTGCTCAGAAATCACTCTGATTCGGGGAACAATATGAGAGGTCAGGGATCAAACCCCTGTCCTTCCTAGGTCAGCTTATACAAGGTAAAAGCCCTACCACTGTGCTACATTCTAGCTCCCCTCCTACATTTTTTTGTTTTGTTTTGTTTTGTGGGTGGGGGGGTGCCACACATAACAGCATTCAGGGGCTACTCCTGGCTCTATGATCAGAAATTGCTTCTGGTAGGCTCAGGGGACCATATGGGATGCTGGGATTCGAACCACCATCCTTCTGCATGCAAGGTAAATGACTTAACTCCATGCTATCTCTCCGGCCCCCTCCTACATTTTTTATGAATCATAGGATAGTGATTTTACCAAGAAAAAATAAAATTATTAACATTTTCTTCTCTCTCTCTCTCTCAAACTAAGAAGCATACATAGATAATAGCAATTTTGTTTTAACCCACATATTAATTCCTTCAACAAATATTGTTGAACTACATTTTCAAGCAATATAAATATTTTTAAATGTCAGAATGAGTTTAATACTACTGACTAGTATATATATTTCAGAGAATTTTGGTGACTCTATTTTCAAAATATATATACTAGTTAGTAGTATTAATTTCATCCTGACATTTAAAAATATTTATATTGCTTGAAAATGTAGTTCAATAATATTTGTTGAAGGAATTAATATGTGGGTTAAAACAAAATTGCTATTATCTATGTATGCTTCTTAGTTCACGTATCTAATAAGCAGCTAAGTAAAATCAATACTGATGCTAATTACACATGAATTAATTTTTCCTATGGGAACATTTATACAATTTTATTGTTTTTCTAGGAAACTATTGACAGTATTCTTAGATAATAAGCAATTATGGATATAAATTTAATTCTTTTCTCTTCTCAATAAAAATCGTTAATTGTACAGTGTTTCACTAAATTGGGAAACTTGTTATAAAAGCACAATTTATCATAATATGTGTTATCATTATTATAAGTCAAATATAAATGCATATTTTATTTCTAAACCTCATTTAAATATTATTTGTGTCATATTAGATGATTTTAAACATTGTTCTCATTTTATGCATTTTCTAATGATTACTGTTGCTTGCAGATAGTAAGTACAATTAAAAACTGAAATGTTTTCTATACCCTTACACTGGTTTCTTGAGCATTTCTATAATTATAATTTTTCCATTCTACTTTTGAAAAAAAGTTTCTTAAATATGAAAGAAAATATATGAAAATGTAAATAATGGATTGTTATAGTTTTATTGTATCATAATATAATAGAATTTATGGAATTCCAGAGTCTTTTTGTCAAGTTACTATTTCAGATATTTATTCTTGATATCTGACACATTATTTTTTTATTTATGCAGGACAACTTTCTACAGTCTGTTATATATATTTTTTCATAATTTTTTCCTGATCTTTATCATAGTCTCTTACTCCTTCCAAAGAACATACCCTCTATTTACATTTGGTCTGATAGGTGTCTTTAATGAGAGTATGGTGGTAGACTTAATCTTATTTATTTGACACATTCTTGTGTATGATGAAAGAACTAATCAATACAATCCATCAAGTATCGGCTATGTAAGTTTTTTATTTGTCTGCCTGTAGGATCTGGCAGATGTTTAAGTGGGTAGAGTACTCATTTACTCTTCTATTGCATTTGTGCCAAAACTGAGAACTGTATATGAAACCAATCTATTTACATCATCAGGCCATATGGATGGCTTATCATATATTCTTCATTCAATATTATGTTCCTTAATTTTTGTTTTTATTCTCTGTAAAATGAAAATTTGCTTTCAAAGCTCTATTTGCTGAAGGAGTTAGACACCTGTTAAATTTTCTTTCATTTTTCAAAAATTCCATCAGGTATATTGTAGGGTTTTCTGTCCCAACACTTGCTACCATACAGGTTTTAAATTGTGCATTGCTGAGTCAGTGAGTGGTAATTCTCTATCTTACCTGTGTGATGATCCTTATGGTAATTGCTTCCTCTGACTCCACTTCTTCAACACATTAAAAAGACTGTTGAATTCTTTGGATTATTTCGATTTTTACCTCTTGTTGATGTAGTCATGACTTCCAGATTTTTGTTATGGTAGACTGCAGATTGAAGTCTATTAGTTTTTAACAAAATTTAAATCTCGTGTTCTCAGGAGAGAAATCAGTGAATAAGTAGAGTTGCTTCTATTTCCAAATTCATTTCTTCATTTGTTTGAAGAAATAGTAAATTGCCGATTATAACTAAATAGGCAATCAGATTTGATGATCATTCTAAGAGTTAACACTGGAATGGAATGATAGCTGGAAAAAATATTAAAATAGCACCATCATTGTCTCTTCCTCTCTTGAGCTTTAAATAAACAATACATATGGGCTGTGGAAACCATTAAGGGATAGTGATAGGCCTGGTTCTTATTCAGAAGTGAAGTGAAAAAAGGCTTTCAAAGGATCCCTAATGCCCTTTGATATTTATAAAGATAATTATTATATAGCAAAAAATCATGGACATCATTAACTCCTAGGTAAGTACTCATGACTAAGTGCAAAATAGTGTGACCTAAGTTTATTATTCAACTAATTTTATATCTTTAAGTCTTCCTACTCTTCTCAATTTCCATTTAAAGCCATTATCACATATTTCACATTAACACATACTGAAGAACTTCCTATCATTAGATAAAATGAGTTAGTCATTTTTAGTGAAATTTCAATACAATTTGAAATACCATAGAAGAAAATTTTATATAAAAGCAATAATAAATCTTTATGATACAGAGCCATAATTATTGTGATAATATAGATATAAGTCCTAATTATGGTGATAATCTTTTAAAATATATGTAAATGCCACAAAAACATATAATCTTATAAGTTTTGAAGCAACACTATTTACAAATTTTATTAGTCTTTTCAAGTATATGATAGTCAAAGATATCTGATTTTTTCTCTATTTGCTTTTTTTGATTTAATGATTTAACTTAGCTTTCTTTGTTAAAAATCCCTTACAGCTACTTTAAAGAATCAGCTCATGAAAGATGTCACAAATTGCTCACTCCAGCATTTCTCTAAATAGAAAGTTGAAGGTTGTATACTCTTTTTTTCTCTCCTGAGTCAGTGATTTATATCTTTAGTGTAGAGTACTTTGAAAACTTTCTGTTTAAAACTTTCTAAATTTAATTAAATATTAATATTGTCCTAGTCCAACAAAGGAAGTGCCTCAAGTTTAATGAAAACAAGAACTGTTATAAACCTTTAAACAACTGGAAAAATTCTTCAGACATATTTTGAAAGAAAAATTTCTCTATTTTATATTCAGAGTGTGGTAATATGAAGTTCGAGGATGCTTTCATGAATTTTAATTGATCATAAAAAAGTATACTTCATTATCAGTTGAGGTTTTAAAATAATAATTTAAGCATTCTAGCCTAAAATATAGGCTTCTATGTTTATTGTAATTTATATAATCAGTGCTTATTTACATAAAAAATAAAGTCATTTTTTATAGTTTAAAATTATATGGACAATAAACTCAAAATATGTGTACAGTTATCTACAAACATATTTCTTACAAATATGCATTTTTTTAGGTTTTATAACTACAAAACTTCTCAACTTTTAAGAATAAAATAAACTATTTTAGGCACTTTTATGGACAATACAGTTAAAGGTAGAGTTTCATACATGCAGCATCCAAAACCCCACTATCAGCCAGTCTGTGCTTCCTTCCACCATTTTCTCAGTTTCCCATATTTCTCTAATAAGTCAAGCTTCTACTTTTCTTAGGTTCTTTATGATTTTAATTTTTATGTTTCCCTCATTCTATAGTCTTTGTAAGTTTTACAGGTTTAAAGTCTCAGGTAATTATATATATATATATATATATATATATATATATATATATATATATATATATATATATTCAGTAAAATCTTCACTCACTTTCCAGCCTAGCACAGAATTTGAGTTATCGAACTATCCTCTAATTTTTATTTGTAGTGTTTATCAAAATGACAGTAGAATAATTGATACTGCAATTTTAAATAATATATTTCATGTCAATATTGCCAAATAGAATAATGAGTCACTCATTCCTGTTCATCATTGAGTTTCCAAACCTATCAGAGTCCCCTGACTGAGCTGTTAAATGAATTCTTTTGAGATGAATAAATCAAAGGATATGTGAATTATATGAGTTTTAGGATGCAATTTTATCTAGATCACAGTAGATAGTAACAGTTTATTAGAATTTTGGTTTTGGGATCTGAGACTTGGGCATCACTTAGTAAATAATGTCTCAAAAATAAAATAAAATGCTATAAAATGCTAATTCAACAATCTACAAACTGAAGGATATAGCCATTGAAGAGGAGATCCACAATGAAGTATTTAAGCCAAGAATAGAGTTTATTAAAATAAAATTTCATATTTGGGTGCCATGTGTAAAGTAAACAATGAACACAAAAGATGGGCTTATTTTTTATTTGTCATCTCATTATAGGGATGTGTTGATGTTAGCAAATTTTAAACAATAAAGCATACTATAATCTTAATATATTTATACTACTAAAAATTCACTTACCAAAGACAATGTCAAAAGATAAACACATTATACTTTAATCAAAGCTACAGAAATCTATTGAGATATAAAAAGTTATTTCATGATGACTTTTATTTTCAAAATAAAATTACTCCTGTAGAGAAATAAAAAAGAATCCAAACATTGAAAAATCTCAGGATTGTGTTCTACCAAATTAAATTATATATAAACTCTTCTAGTTTATTTTTATTGTGGCTGAGGAAGGATGTTCTGTACTTATAACCGTATCAAACAGAAAAAGCCATTACTTCGATAGACTCAGCAATTTGTTGTGCCAGAAATATTTTGAAGGTCATCAAATCCATGCACACTCAATTAAAAATTGACACCACATTGCACAATCCATTTGATATTCATTTTCTCGTTATCAAATATAAGCATATCTATATATAACCATGACAAAAGGACTATTCACTTATCTAGAGTCAATGTGACAGATACTAAACTATTGTTCTATATATTTTTAACGATTTTTGTGAACTTGAATAATGTTTTAAAGCTTATCTTTACTGTTCTATGTAGATGAGAGACACTCATTTTCTCTATTTGTATTTTAACTGTATTCAAAATCTTGTCTTTCTTCTCCATACATTCCAAGTTTCCAATTTCTAAAAACCATTAAATATTTGGTATATAAATAAATATGTAGTTTTGAATAGAATTAGTACTTAACAGCCTAGTCTAATACAAAGTATGTTCTCATTGGGATGAGAAAAATTAAACTGTTTCCTTAAATTTGTAAAACTAGTCAAACTACAACTAAGAAGTGTATTTTAAGAGATAATAAAATAGATTGGAAAGATAGGACAGAGGGCAATGTGCTTGGCTTACATGCGCCATATTCTGGTTCAATCCTGACACTGTGGGGGCCCTCCTAGCACTACCTGGAGTACTATCTAAGTGTAGAATAGGAGTAAGCCCTGAAAATAGCTAAGTGTAGTTCCAAAATTAATAAAATGTAATTGTTTATTGTGAAACTTATCTGAAAGAGATGATTATCATTATACAATTATTGGTGACTTAAAAGTACATTTTAAGGTAAAATAAATAATCATTTCTTTAATAAAAAAGATGAAGAAATATTAAATGTTTAAGTACCTTAAAATATTGTAGTATTCTTTAGGAAGTAGGGTATTGCTGTATTTTCCGAAACAAATAGATTTGTTTAAAATATATATGGATACATCTATGATTATATCTATATGTATATCAATATATATGTAGACATACACATATCTATGTCTAAGTTACAGCCACCAGAGATATAGGACAGCCAATAGGGCTCTTGTTTGCATGTGACTTAAATGGATTCAATTCCTTGACATTCCTATGGTCCCTTTAGTCCTGCCAGGATTGAACCCTTAGCACCAACCACTAAGTGTAGCCAAAACACTAATATAAAAAATGTAAAGAAATTATAGAGCATTTGTCTTGTACATGGCCAACCGGAAACGAACGAACACAATACCCGAATCCCAAAAAACATGTTCCCCAATTTCACTTTTCCATGTTGGTAATATATATACAAATCTCTGGTATGAAAGGAATTTCCACGTTGACAAAAGGCGGGAGTCTTAGAAGAAGGGACACAATGACAGCAGACTATATATATATATATATATATATATATATATCAAAAACTAGCCAATACAGGTGAAAAGAATCCTGAGCTAAAAGGGAGGAAGTAACTTAAGGAGAAGGGGGTGTTTTAGTTTAGAAAGGATGGTCTTAATGACAAATGATGAAAAACGTGTTTGCTACAATTTGGGGGCTAGACCATAGCAACTAGCAAGGAAGATAGGAATTGTTTGTTTACCAACTAGAAGCTAGAGCTAGAAAAGTGGGTTTGCATTTTAGCTGACCAATTTGCTTTAGAAATGCAGATTTATCTGGCCAGGGAGACAAACTCCAGCATCTCCCATATGGTCTCCTGAGCCTGTCACAAGCAATCCTTCCTTCCTTCCTTTTCCTTCCTCCCTTCCTTCCTTCCTCACCTTCCTTCCTTTCTTCCTTCCTTCCCTCCCCTTCCCTTTCTTTCCTTTATATTATTTTTTTTTTTGGTTTTTGGTTTTTGGGTCATACCCACAGTGCTCAGGGATTATTACTCCTGGCGCTACGCTGAGAAATCGCTCCTGGGACCATATAGGACGCCTGGATTCAAACCAATGACCTTCTGCACACAAGGCAATTGCCTTAACTCCATGCTATCTCTCAGGCCCCCTTTCTTTCCTTTTTTTTTTTTTCCCTTTCCCCACACCCAGTGATGTTCAGGGGTTATTCTTGGCTTGGTCCTGGCCAGGGATCTAACCATGGTTCTTCCTGGGTTAGTTAGCCACATGCAAGAAAAACGCCCTACCGCTGGCTGTGCTATCACTCAGAAATGTATCAGGTTTTTTGTTTGGCTTTTTTGGGGGCACACCCGGCGACGTTCAGGTTTACTCCTGGCTCTGTACTCAGAAATCGCTCTTGGCAGGCTCTGCGAGCAATTTCTGAGCACAGAGCCAGGAGTAACCCCTGAGGTCTGCTGGTGTGTTCCCCAAACAAACAAACAAAAATTCTTTAACTCATCTCCATACATCTTTATTCCTTGAGCATAATATTAAGATTTTTACATTAATTGTAATTAGGCTACTTGAGATTTTATATCTCAATATTGTTGACACCCTAATTTCCAATATTGTTACTGATAAGAATTCATGTATATAACCTTATAGATCCCAGACCCTGAAGACCCCAGACCATGAAGCTCTAACTTGCCTTAATGAACAATGAGCCCAAAACTGCTTGAAAAATTCCCAGACCTTGAAGCTAGAGTAAGCATTAAAACTGTATCAGGTTGTAAGTTTACTTACCCCTTCTCTTCTCTTCTCAGATACAGCTCCACCTTGTATTCCCAGGCCAAGACCTCCTTGTTCTGAAGGTTGTTCTCATTTTCAGTCCAAATGGTATCATACTAGATAATAAAAGGGCAGAAGCAGAGTTAGGTCATCTGTGAGATGTGAGCCATCTGTGTAAGGAATGGAGGAGGGAATGAAAATTTAAATGAAACCAGTCATGAAATACTGTGGAAGTTAAACTGTATTAACCAATGGAATACTTAGTCTGCTGAAGCCTGTTAACTATATTAGCTGCATGTGAGTATCATACAGGCTTTTGTCTTTTATGACAGGGTGCCCCAGCTAACTGGAATAACTCCCTTTTGCATTTTACATCATCAGAGGTGGTCTTTCACTCTCAGCACCAGTCAGATTATCCTGCTTGGAACCTAAGAATTCCAATATCACAGTCTCCACCAGAGTGTCAACTTCCCTTCATTATTGTTCCAGGGCGCTATTTTCTGAATGTTAGAGAACATATAAGACTATTGCTTTTATTTAATAGGAGATATCCTTGAAATTTTGCTATGATTGAACTTTTATAGGGATTATTTTATTATAATGTGCATATATATATATATATATATATATATCTTGGAATCTTTTTATCATACAGACTCTGTATAAATAGAACTGAAACTAAGCAGGGAATTCTGTTTCCTATCTCCCAGATGACACTGATACTATTGATTTAAGGACCATATTTAGAATATTAAGGCCATGGAGTTTCTTTTATTATTTTAATTACATATATTCAATTATTTCAATTATATATATTTCCAGTATATAATACTAATATAAGGTCAGAGCTAGAGACAATGTCAGAAACTAATGAGGTATTATAAAAGTTTTAAATAAACAGTGCTCGCTTTGGCAGCACATATACTAAAATTGGAATGATACAGTGAAGATTAGCATGGCCTCTGCTCAAGAATAACACACAAATTCGTGAAGCATTCCATATTAAAAAATTTTTAAGTAAACATTATATAAAAACTAAATACTTTTCCCAAAAACATTTTCTTGGGACACAAGATGCCTTAATAAACTGGAGAACAAGCTTTGCATATGAGAGCACCAACTTTAATCTCCAGAACCTCATGCAAATAGTGTGGTGAACCACCCCCAAGTATTGAGTTTCAGGTAATACCCCCAGCATCTCCAGATGTTGACCTTAAGCAAAACAAATAAAACTTGCTTTCTTTTTCAAATGGTTTGATCTGTGTAGTTATATGTACTATATGTATATATGTATATGCACTATAGGTATATGCTATATGTATATACATATATGTGGGCAAATATGTATATGCGTATATAAGTTATATATGTATATGTATCCCTTATCTTAATCTTATCCTACATAATCATATGCTAAAACTTGATAATATTTTCCAGTTTATATGCTGCAAGAAATATGCCTCTGAAACTAAGAACTACAAAACAATAAAAGAAGTAAACACTTTTTTAAAAAGGCTCAAATTCCCATGTTAACATCTGATTCACAGACTAATTGTAACCCAATTAAGAAAATTAAGATAAGTAGAAACAGCTGGAACAGAAGGCACTTGGAGTGAAGTGTACCCTCTAGGCTCATTATTCGATGGAGATCATTACCCAACTCTATACACATTCATGATATTTAATATGACTGGCTCACTTACATCTTAAAGGATAAGAACATCTTATGTAAAAATTTAACTAACTTATTAGCTTGATTCTTAAGTTTTCTATTACCTGATACTTCAAGCTTATTCAAATAATTGAACCTACAAAATGTTGACAATCCTCATTATTTTCATTTATTCATATTATTCCTTCTTTGGTCACTGAAATATGTAGTTTTATCCTGTGAGTGTTGCAACTGAAGATGTACTGGTGATATCACTGATATACCTATAATCTAATTTTAGCTATGGTTACTAATATTAGAGATTAAATAATTGTATTGATCTTTACATTGATAATTACAAAATGTTGCCCTAAAATTCAAGTAATTCTCTTATTAAGAAACATTCAACTTTGATATAGCAATGCTATTTAAGGACACAGTTGAAAGAAATTATGGAGAGTCTCCAAGACTTAATTTCTCATGTGGAAACAACAATCATATTGAATATTATAGGAATTTTGAGAAAATGAAGTTAAATAACTTATATGAAACCTTTGATTCTTATGTATTTGGTCCTCACAGTTTAATTATTATGATTTCATCTTTAATGAAAACTCATGATCAACTATGAGTGGCATTAAGTATACTATTATAGATTAGACAATATAAATAAATAGAACATCTGACCATCCTAGCAGGTCCATTTAAACTTATGTAGTAAAATTAAAGAAAATGAGTAAGATAGTGACAGGAAAAATAAAAATCTTGATATGTACCATTTTAATATAAATGTAAGCTAAGATATTTATGAAGAAGTTCTTTAAAATTTTCTTGGTTTTTTTTTTTTCATTTTAAATGGAAATCCAAAGATCTTACATTTTTGGACTGAAATAATATCTTGCTATTATTTGCCTAATTTTTTAGTGGAGATAATAAGAAAATACAATAATGCAATGAAATGCAAGACCCTTATTCAACACACACCTATACACACATAACACATTCAAATTCTTTGGAATTTGTTACTCCAAAAAAGGGAATTGGTTTAAGAATGGTAAAGCTGTGAAGTTCTAAAATAAGTCTTCAATTTCATCAGAAGTGGGAGTGCAAATCATAAATTTCAACGAAGGGAGGAATATCTCACTGAAATACCTAGTAGTTTTACTTCATGATATAGTTTTTCAACTTGATTAATCTTAGAACACAAGAGGAAGGCAGCGAGGATTAGGAGTCACAGCACTGTTCTAGTTTGTAGGTGAATGATAATATGTTGATAATATAACCATTCCAGAGCTGGAATGAGGGCACAGATTAAATCAGAACATAAGCAACAAATAATACCAGCTTCTCTAAAAAAAAAAAAAAAGGAAAAGGAAGGAAGAAACAACAAAAAGCATATATGTAATGTGTTCTGCCCATACTACAAATGAGATAAAATTCCAAACATTTGTATTATCACAATCTTATATCCAAAGAATCAAATTAATATATTCATGACTGTGACTAGATTTGCATTTATATAGCTAAAGGTAAAATTTTACTCTTTGTGTTTATGCTTCTAGACAATCTGGTATTTAATTTTCTTTGGACTTTCTATTTCCAATATTCCTCATAATGTGCATTGGTGATAATGTTCAGCTACTTTTTTTTTAGTTTATTTTTTGGGGATCACACCCAGCAGTGTGATCAGGGGTTACTCCTGGCTCTGAGCTTAGAAACTACCCCTGGAAGTTCAGGAGATCATATGGGATTGATCTGGGTTTGTCCTAGTAGGCTGCATGCAAACGCCCTACCACTGTGCTATTTCTCTGGCCTCTGTTCAGCTACTTTATTTTTATTTATTTTTATATAAAACCTTTATTTAAACAGCATGATGGCAAGCATGATTGTAGTTGAGTTTCAGTCATAAACAGAAAACCCCCCTTCACCAGTGCAACATTCCCATCAACAATGCCCCCACTCCCTTCAGCTACTATAAAGTGACATGGAAGCAATTCTGCATATCTCTCATGACTAACGAAACTTTATAAAAAGTGTTTTCTAGGAAGTTCATCTGCCCATTTTAGATTTTATATTTATACTGCACATGTCTAATTATTTGTAGTCTTTTTATTCCCATATTAATATAGAACAGCCAACAGTCAACAAATATGACTTACATTGAAGATGGAGCTCAAATTCATTTTTACACGTTTGTTTGTTTATTTTTGCCAATAGTTATTCTTTGTTTAAGAATCTAAAGAAAAAAGCAGCATGAGTGCCACTATGAAGCAAATCACTATTTTTATATACAAAAAATTTTAAACTAGCAGGAGAAAATATATATATATATATATATATAATTATTTGAGAAACAGTATTTATCAATTAAAATATAGTAATTTGAGCAAATATTGAATTGTCAAGAAAAATGCATGATTCCCTAAATAACATTTTGGTAGCAATTTGAGAAGTTTCATTATATAAAATATATGTCCATATAACATATTTTGGGAGAAAAATAATTCTTTGTGCTGCCTGATTACCTAACAATACCTCTGACTTTGTTAGATGTCCTCCCTCCTTCAAGTTCCAATTTCCAATGGAAAATAAAAACTACCTTACAAAATATTGTATATTTATATAGAAAAGAACTGCTACCTCATGTAATATGTAATCAAAAATATTTCAAAAGTAGATAATATTAAATACATATAACATGGTATATCTAAGCTTTCTAAACCTTAAATCACAATTACTTTATTTTGCAATAGGAACAAACATTTTTACTAGGTTCTCATACTATGAAAATTTTATCTTGCTAAAATTTCTGTCCTTATTTTGTTTTTGAAATACATGTAGACTCTTAACTTCACCTAATAAAAAATTCTACAGTTTTTCCTGGAGTCCAAATGTTAAACTTGAAGTCTTTACATAGTTAATTGCCAACATTTAGAGAGTAAGGGGAGAGTAATGCATAAAAGATTTATAGAAAACACATTGATAGGAAACACATTTACACACACATATATATATATTTTTTTTTTTTTGACATTTCCCACATCTTATTTTTTTCTCAAAAACTTCACCGCTTTTTGTTGACTATTTTTTATGTGGCTAAAACCCATGCTTTAAGGTGCCAGAGGCTAGAGTTAGAGTACAGTGGATAAGGAGTTTTTCTTGTATGCAACCAACCCCAGTTGGTTCTCTGCAGACCTCTAAGTACTGTCAGAGTGGGACACAATAACCAAACCAAAAAGAAAAGAAAAATATAATCTTGGAAAAACATTCTCTTTTCATTTTATTGAAGTCACCAATTTAGTGCTCCTTTTCACCAATAGACTTTAAGCTCTGTCCTTTTTAGATTATGATTTCCCCTTTCTTTAGGAAACTAATTCCTTTCTTTCTGGTAAATGCAGGTTCCCAAGGTTGGCAGAGGCCCTATCACAGCTTTTCAGGATTACAGTGACAATAAGTAGCCAAAGAAGTACAATGAAATATTTCCTCTTAAACCCCTGAAGCAAGTCATTGGAACATACCTAACTCAATAAGGCAGTTAGAAGTATATTTCTGAAATAATTTTCTAACCATTCATTAGTTAATTCACTATCCCACTTTAACTTGCTTAACCAACACATGTTTGAAAAAACAATTGGTATTAGAGATCATTTTTCTTTCCTTACTATTAACTTTGAAGGATAATTATTTAACCAATTCTACATTTTTATAAAGTAAAATGACATTAAAATAAGAGGTAGAAATGAGCACCAAGGAGAGGAAAGGTCTTCTGCCTGACTAATTAATTAACATTCCATTTCTGAGATAGGGATATATTCATACAAATTGAAAAACATGTCATGATAGTGAGAAATAAAATGAATTTTCACACTAGATCATTTAAAGCATGAATGAGATACCAGAAATCATTATCATTTTATTTTTGACTATGACACTGTGAAATGCTTATATGTGAAAGGGACTTCTCTCCCCAAATATAGAAAACTGTGGAGGTGTTAATGACAAATACAACTATTCACCAGTATAGTAATATCTGCACATAGGCAAACTTTCCAACAGCTGAAGACTGCTTTAGCTCATAGTTCCTAGAAGGGAAAAATGTGTTTCTTTTATCACTTGTCACAGTTTCTCTAATGAATGCTGCCTAGATGTGACTGCCAATTCTCTTCTTAGCTGTTCCCAATACATTATATAAGAGAAGAGGGACAACACATTATGTGCTATTTCCTTATCTATGCTTAGGATGCAAACACTTTTTTTTCTGTGATCACCTTAATTCCTTCATTTTTCACGATATTATCTTTCAATTAATTTTAATACAAAAATGTTGCATTAATTGCAATCAATGAATCTGTATACTCTGATTTCTGCTCAGTTCTTTAAATATATGAGAAGTGTTCTAAATTTGACAATGCCATTTTGCAAAAAGATTAATGATGTGTTTCAGGAAAGCAAATTACAATTTTATTTGCTTGACTAAAAATACTGAAATCTTTTATTAAGACACAATTTAAAATAAAATCTGTTAATTGTAATGAATGTCACACTAGCAAAGCATGCAGAAACACGATTATGAAGACTTGACTTCCAACATTGATTTTTAAATAATAATTTAACAAGGAAATATAATAGATGTTCTAACAGTCAATGTTTTGCACAATAATCAATGTATTTATATTTAAATGTGTGTACATGGAAGATACAATTTTAAAAATATTCCACACATTCTGTTTTTTGGGGGCACACCTTGAGGTCCTCCAAAATTACTCCTGGCAGGATTGAGTGATCATATGAGAATCCAGAATCAAACCTGGCTTGGCAAACACCCTACTGCTAAGCTATCGCTTTGGCCCTTGACTGATTTTTGATTATTTACAGCATCATGATTTACAATACTGTTAGTGATTCATGCAAGCAATGTTCCAACATCATAGCCTCACCAAAATGTTGTTTTCTTTCACAATTGTCTGAGGGATCCTTATTAACTATACCCAGCACTCCATCTCCCCACCTTTGAAATCTTAGGTTCTGTCTTTAACCATTAGTTAATTTCATACTAAATTTTACATACCCACATATCAGAGAGAATATTTTGTACCTACACTTCTCATTCTGGCTAATTTCATTTAAAATTATACACTACATTTCCATCCATAGAAATGGCATGATTTTGTTTTTACTTGTAACCAAGTAAATAAGCCACAGTAGTGGATTTTGTTTGATTTTAAATCTGGTTATCTGTTCTGGAAAATCAATCAAGTTGGCTATTTGTAATAGCTGCAACAAACAAGAAGTGCAAATGTCTTTTTTGAAGTTGTGTTTTGGGGTCCTTAGGACAAATGTCCAGAAATTGAATTGTTGGGTAATATGGAAGTTCAATATTTATTTTATTGATGAGTGCCCAATTTGTTTCCAAAGAGATTAAATCAGCCAACATTGTCACCAAAAGTGATTTCTTATCACATCTTTGCCAATGCTGTTTATTTTTTATTTTTATTTCTATCTATACCAGTCTCACTGTATTTCATTGTTTTATTGCACATTACTGATGACAAGTCATGGGAAGCATACTTTTAGTTTAACTATAGGCAATCCGTATCTTTACAGAGGTTTCTGTTCATCTATACTCATTTTTTGATAGGATATTGTTGTTAAGTTTTATAAGTGTTTTTATTTTGGATACTAAACTGCATTTAGTTGAATTAGGAGCAAATATTTTCTTCCAGCTTGTGGGTGTCTTGTTATTATACTCATTATTTATTATTTATTTTGTGGTGCAGAAGTTTCTTTTCCTTTTTAGCCTTCTTTTGGTTTTGGTGACATACCTTGAAGAGCCCAAGGGTTTCATTCTAGTCCTGTGCTCAAGTGTGATGTCAGAGATCAATCTCACATTAACCACATGCATGTCAAGTAAGATACTTGCTGTATAGTAATAAACTCTTTACAGCATAGACACTTGCTGTACTCTCTCTCCATTCCAAAGAGCTGCTGAATTTGCTGTAGTAACATTTCTTTACTTTGTTTCTATTTGTCTGCCCAAAGGCATTGAGTTTGTGAAAATGTCTCTTGATTCAGTATCATAAAGTATTTTGCCTATAGATTCTTCAATATAATTTATAGACCTTGTTTTGTTATTCAGATTTTTAATTCATTTTTGAATACATGTGAGATAGGGGTGTGAGTTTGTGTGTATATGTGTCCACATGTGAATCGTAAAGTTTTCCTATGACCATTTATTGACTAGAACTTCCTTTTCTACTTTATACTCTTTAATTTTTTTTTAGTTGTTCTTAAAAATGATCTTTCCTGGGGCTGGAGTGCTAGAAGTAAGATGTCTGCTTGCAAGTACTAGCTTAGGACGGACCGCGGTTTGATTCCCCCAGTGTCCCATATGCCCCCTCCAAGCCAGGAGTGATTTCTGAGTGCATAGCCAGGAATAATCCCTGAGCATGAATAGGGTGAGCCTCCCCACAAAATTTATTTTTTTCTGTACCTAAAGGTCAGTCTCTGGGATCTCAACTTACTACATTGTTTTTATTTTAATTTCAGTACCAGACTATCTGTTTATTACACATTTACAATATATAGTAAAGTTATTAACACACCTTCCATCCAGTCTCTAATACTTTATGAAAAAGAAACTGAATTTCAATGTTTCAATTGGAAGGATTAAATATATAAATGGTAAAATAAAGATAATGGATTTTGACTTGACAGCAGAATAGTACCTCTGAAATGGACATATCTTTAGAAAAAAAACCCAAAAAGTTCTTAACATAACTATCCATATGTATTATATACTAGTTATTATCGAGTCAAAACAAAATTTAGAGTATAAAATGTAGCTGTTTGTTTAAATAAAAACACAACATGGTAAGAAATAATTAAATATATTAAAATTTATGAAGCAAATATTGTCTTTTGAATCATCTAAGTCATACTTAAGAGACTTGGCCACATTCTAAACAAGCTGTCTATTGATATGTTAGAAACAACTTTATTCCATTTTTAAGAATAATTATACCAAGTTTGGAAACATAATAGATTTTGTTACTCCAGTTAGTATAATTGTACTAGTTGTACAGTCACAAGTTCACCAAAAATTGGTTGAAAGTGAGAAAATGAGACTCAAATTGTAGAACTTGTATCATTTATAAAAAAGGAATAGGAAATGGCTCATCTTTGGAGGCACAATGATGAAATTCATTTTAGTGAGTCTATATTGTATAGTACACTTATAACCCATCTAGTTAGAAACATTATGTAATTTAATATTAATAACCTAATGGAAAATTTCAGACACAGAAGAAAGTAATATACAGTAAATAAATAAACCTGAGCAAAATAAAACGGGCATTACCTAAAATCAAGAAAACAGAAGGAATATTGATCAAAGTTTGGGAATTAGAGACAAGACAGATGAAGTGTACAAATATGCACAAATAGCTAGATCTCTGGAAAACATATTTTGTGATATTCTATTTTTTTCAATGAGGTAAAACTGTTACATAAATTTACAGAGAATTATAAAAGGAAATGGTGAGAATTTGAATAATACAGAAAAAAGATAAATATGTGAAAGATTAGGTTGCCTAGGCAGTGTTTAGTTTCTACATTAATATATAGAGAATATAGAAAGATTAAAGGTTAATGGGACATAAATATATAAATGTATCACAGAATGTCTTAAATTAGTATTCTCTATTACCTTTTCTTTGTTTTTGTTTTTGGTCATACTCAGCAGCGTACAGGACTTACTTCTGGCTTTGCACACAGAAATCACTCCTGGCAGACTCGGAGGACCATTTGGGTTGCTGGGAATGGAACAGGGGTCCATCCTGGGGTGTCTGTGTGCAAGGCAAAAGCTCTACCACTGGGCTATCGCTCTGGCCCCTCTCTTACCTTTGTTTTATGCTGTCTTTACCTAGCCACTTCTAATTCTTATCTCACTTTAGTTTCATAAGTTAGCAGCATATGTTATCTGGTGACAAATACTTCAACAATCAACATTCACAGCAGTTATATTCATATTTCGATACTTTGACTAGAGTAATTACTCTAATTCTTATCTATTAAATCACTAAAATGATTAAGGTGAATGATTTCTAGTTATTCAACACTTGTAATTATTATTTGAATTATTAATATAATTTTCACTACACATATATATATAACGTCCTTAACAACTTATATGTAGACAACTAGTTTTTCAGTTTCTTCCTTGAAATTCAAGACAGAATCTTTACTTACCTAAAGATTCTATTTGGACCTGAAATTAAGATGCCAGCTTAAACCACATTCGCCCATATTTTAAATGTAAGGGCTACTACAGTTTGTATAACTTGTCAGAAATTTGTGGGTGATAAGGCTTTTCTGCTTTGTGTATTCTTATCATCTCCCTTGATGAATGTTTACTGTGTGCCCACAGAGAACATGACACTATATCTGGTATTGAATTTAATCAATTCTTCAAGTTGATGAGTCAGCACTTTCAGGTGAAAGGATGACCTAAAACATGAGTACTCTACAAAGAAGAAAAAATTCAGCTGAGAAAATTTATTTCTTTTTTCGTGCTTATGTCTTTAGGGTATAGACAATCAGACATTGTCTTTGCCTCACTTCATAAAATGCTCCCTCAGCACTGCTGATAACTTTCCTTTTCTGATGATGCTTTTACTTAGAAATCACAGGCAAATTATTTTTCTATGAAGAAAAGAGCTGATTTGTCCTTTCTCTTGTTTCAAATGAAAAAGTAATGATCACATTTTATTTTACAAAAAGGAAATAAATTCTAACCAGGAATTCACGAGAGGGAATTGATTTGTTTAGAAATCATAGTTTAGCATGTCTTCAATTTAATGTTTTGCACAAGTTTATCATCACACCTTATGTTTAAAAATCAAACTTCTATTATATTTAGCTATGTCTTTATATTGTGACTTGAACGTATTTTGTTGAAATTATAATCAGGTAAATTCAAGGTGCTAGAACTGTTTTTCTAATTGTTTGATGCTACATAATGATCTACAGTGAAGAAGCACATCCTTGCTTAAAGCATTGACATAAAATGTTACTTCCGGGGCTGGGAAGATGGTGCTAGAGGTAAGGTGTCTGCCTTGCAAGCACTAGCGTAGGACAGACCACGGTTTGATCCCCCGGCGTCCCATATGGTCCCCCCAAGCCAGGAGCGATTTCTGAGTGCATAGCCAGGAGTAACCTCTGAGAGTCAAACGGGTGTGACCCCCCCAAAAAAATAATTTAAAAAAATGTTACTTCCTAAAAGTGTTCTCTGATACAGGCAAGATAAGGAAAAATAGCTATACTAATGAAATTTGAAAATATATGAATCGATGTGATAATAATCATTATATAAATAAAAATTAATTATTCTTATGACAATAAAAGTTATAACAATTTAAGGGACTGTCACCTGATATTAAAGATTTTTTCATATAAGATAGACGCTCAGGGGTTACTTCTGGCTATACACTCAGAAATCGCTCCTGGCTTGGGGGACCATATGGGACACCAGAGGATGGAACCTTGATCCGTCCTATAGGCTAGTGCATGCAAGGCAGACACCTTATTCCCTGCACAATCGCTCCAGCCCCAAATTCTTAAATTTTGAAAAATGTTCATAGTGTTTAATATAAAGGCTGACCCAGACAACCTGTGGATGAAATTCTTTGTTTCTTGGTTGTTTCTTTTCTTACTGGGTTTTGTTTTGTTCTTCTTTAATAGTGTGTAAAAAAAAATCTCTGTGTGTGATATCTCATTGTTATTTTGTTTATATATCTTTGATGATAAGTGATGAATAGCACTTTCTCAAATACTATTGGTGATGAAGTTTTGGTGAGCAATGCATGCTCAGCACTTTTTCATTTGTTTAATGGTTATGAAGTATTTGTTTGATAGCCATGTTTTATTTGTCCTTATTTTCTTTAAACAGCAAAATCAGGAACCTACGAGATAGCACAGTGGCAAGGCCTTGCCATAAATGCAGCTGACCCAGAATGGACAGTGGTTTGATTCCTGGCATCCCCTATGGTCCCCTGAACCTGCCAGGAGCAATTTCTGAGCAAAGAGCCAGAAGTAACCCCTGAGTGCTGTTGGGTGTAACCCCAAACGAAAAAAAAAAAAGTAGAATCAGTAGAATCAAGAATTTATAAGTTATTGAATAAAGTGAACCTTAAGTGAACCTGAGTGCTGTTGGGTGAACCTTAAGTGAACCTGAGTGCTGTTGGGTGTAACCCCAAACGAAAAAAAAAAGTAGAATCAGTAGAATCAAGAATTTATAAGTTATTGAATAAAATGAACCTTAATTGATTGAAGTGCCACAAGCTACCTTTATTTTTATATTATTCATACCTGTTTTGGGATGAGAATAGATGACCCAGTAAAAAGATAAAGTAAAATATATCTTATTATATACATCTTTAAACTACACTGATGATGTACGTTAATTACTATCATGTATATCTTTAACACTAAAACTTTTCGTTAATTACTATCATGTATATCTTTAACACTAAACCTTTGAAAAATAAACACAAGGGGGCCGGACGGTGGCGCTGGAGATAAGATGCCTGCGCTAACCTAGGACGGACCATGGTTCGATCCCCCGGTTCCCCATATGGTCCCCCGTGCCTGCCAGGAGCGACTTCTGAGCGAATAGCCAGGAGTAACCCCTGAGCGTCACCGGGTGTGGCCCAAAAACCAAAAAAAAAAAAAAAAAAAAGAAAAATAAACACAAGAACTCTAAGGAAATTGATAATACAATTTTGTACATAGAACAAGCACCTACAAAATACAAATTTCTATACTAGTAATCACTACATAAAATAGATATTAAGTAAATTAAATTTGTAGATAGTTTTATCATTAGATGCCATTCTATTATCAGCTAAGTAGGCTAATAACTAACAAATGGAAAGGGTTTTTGCAAATAATTACAAGAGTTAAGTTAACATTTTAATAATTAAATATAGAACATATACTGATTTGCTCAAATAAAGGATGATATAGTATACTACATTTATAGTATTACTATAAAGAATGCATAAAAATGTGTGAAAGGTGAATAAATCTTAAGAATAGATTAGTATAATAAATTCTGACTCAATAGAAGTGCATATTGTGAAGCACTGACAGGTATGTGTTTTGACAACTATTTTTGTGTTAAATTAAAGTAAATAGCAAATGCTCCAAATTTGGCATAATTTTTAATTGCTATTTTCAATTATATTTTGTTTTCAGAAATGTGTACAATTAAACGTGCGTGAAAATACTCATATTATAGTTTTGCAAATACTTTACAAATATATGTACTATATAGCTTATA
>PVKC010010982.1:0-25046 GCA_004027635.1 Crocidura indochinensis
GGGGATATTCCTGGGTCTGTGCTCAGATATTGCTCCCAGCAGGCACGGGGGCCATAGGAGAAACTGGAGATTGAACTTGGATCCATCCCGGGTCGGCTGCGCACAAGGCAAATGCCCTACCTAATAAGGAATTCTTATTAATAAGTCAATTCTTACTTGATATTTCTATGTTTAGAATTTGACAATTCTGTTTGCTATATTCTCTACTCCTTTATGAAAGGAGAAGATAAAATAATTACCAAGGGTCAGAGAGATAGCACAGAGGGTAAGGTTGCTTGCCCTGCATGCAACCAACCTAGGCTCAAACCCTTGCATCTCCTAAGATTCTCCCATATGAATTCACTCAGGAGTGATTCCTGAGTACAGGGTCAGGAATAACGTTTGAGCATTGCCAGCAATGGGCCAAATATCAAAACAAATGAATAAACACTTAAAAATTTACCTAATGTGACTCTAATCAATATGGTGATCCACAGACTCCTGAACTGAAATAAAACTCAAAGTAAGGCCTGCTTATATTATTATCCATTGGAGACTAATGCTACTTGGTCTTCTAGGCCTTACTTTGAGTTTTGAGATTAGGGGAAAGAGTAAACTAATCATTAGTCTAGAAATATTCATTTTGTAGTATCAAATATGTTTATAGATAAAATTTAGAGTCTGACTTATATAGGTATGCTTCCATTTGTTTATCTTCATCTTCATCCAGGCCAAACTTGATTTGTAGCATTCAAAAAGAGGTGGTGAAACTATATAACAAAGTCAAAACTAATCTATAGAAAAGGCTAGACCACAGAAACTAGTTGAAGAAGATAATGCCAATGAAAGTTTTTCCTCTCTAGGGAACTTTATTATCCTTCCAGG
The DNA here is from genome assembly GCA_004027635.1 of Crocidura indochinensis. Classification (NCBI taxonomy): domain Eukaryota; kingdom Metazoa; phylum Chordata; class Mammalia; order Eulipotyphla; family Soricidae; genus Crocidura; species Crocidura indochinensis. The sequence goes on from PVKC010010982.1 coordinate 865, forward strand.
GGTCTCAAACTCAATTTACCTACCTGCGGGCCGCAGGAGGCAAAGTCAGAGTGATCGTGGAGTGCAAAGTCGGTAGTAAGCCTTGAACATTGGGGGTGTGTGACCCAAACAACTAAAACAAAACAAAACAAAGATTCTTCTAGGGCAGGACCACAAAATGTTGTATGTACGGAGGGCCATTTGCGGCCCGTGGCCGCAAGTTTGAGAACTCTGCTTTAAGCAAATGTTATTTTCTAAATATTTTTATAAGTCATACTATCCATTTTGTAGCTCTTAATCACCAATTTGAATCAGTGTTCCTTATATAAATCAGAGAACTCAGAAATGATTTATGTCATAAATTATCTTGATTTTCACAAGGTTAACTTGTAGCGTTCTAAATATATAGGATAAAATATGCCTATGAACACAAGATTAAAATTTAAATTATCTTAGGGACTAGCTTAAATTTCTCAAGAAACCCTAAACTAATTAAAAAATTCAAAGTCCTGGGGACTGAAATGATAGCACAACAAGTAGGGCATTTGATTCGCACAAAGCCGACATGGAAACAAGCTGGGTTTGGACCCCAGTATCCCTATAGTCTCCAGAGCCTGACAAGAGCGATTTCTAAGTGCAGAGCCAGGAGTAACCCTTCAGTGCAGCCAAGTATAGTCCAAACCTCTCCCCACGAAAAAATTTAAAAGTCCTGGGCTGGAGAAGTAGCACAGGGATGTGGTGTCTTGTAAGCAGCAGAAGCTGGTTTTATCCTTACCTCCAGCACCCTGACCTGCCACCCTCTCCCCACTAGAAGTCCCCTATCAGCAGGAGAGACCTCTGAGCAAAGGCAGGAGTAGTATGACTCAGTGATACCCAACGTTCCCACCTCCCAAAAGGAAATTACTTTCTTATTTTAATATTCTTATTTTGAGATAATTAAGTTTAAATTAAGTTTACATTCACCTAAAACTCTTTCATTTATTAAAAATTATGCTCAAAGTCAGTCTTATGTCAAAGAACTTCAGGGATAAGGTCTCTTTGTATTTAGGACAAAGATATTTTTTTTCATTTTACCCATATTTTTCTGGGCCTATGCAAACAACACTTGCCATTCTCAGACCGTTTTTTGTTTGTTTGTTTGTTTGTTTTGTTTTGTTTTTTTAAAAGAAGAGCTTACTAAAGTTTCTGCTGGTGTTTCAATGAATTTATTGTGAGTCAATAGTTTTCAAAAATATTTTTTCCTTTCTCTTCCATCTCTTTAGTTTTTCTTTCAACTTTCTATTTAAAAAAAATGTTGCTTTTGATATTCCTAAAAATGTATTATCAGTTATGTCAACTATGTAATGCATTTTCTTTAATTTAATTTAAAAAATTCTTGAAAATAAAAAGAAAAATAAAATGTTTCTGAAAAAAATAAGAACCTATAAATTTTATAATACAGGGCACATCCCACCCTGAACATTTGTTATGAGGACTTGACTTAGACCTCAAGTGATCAGACACTGATCATCAACCCAAACCCCAGATACCAACCTTAGAATTGGCACAGTTCTCTGCATCAGCATACAGAATCAAACGCCCCACTGGGGAAGGACTTAATACCACTCTGGAACCAACTTGAGGCAGGGTAGTTTCATATGAAACCCTGACCAAGAGGAAACAGCATTAATCTTGATCTAAGGGCAGGTTGCTCTACCTCATCACTTAATGGTGAGATGAAATCAAAAGACCCTCCACCCTAGGATTTGTGCAAAAATCAAAATCTCTAATTACAGAAGAGTAATTACAACAACTGAGACTGAAAAGAACTTTTCTTGTACCATAAAGAAAGACTATCCCAGGTTTTGTTCTAGGATCTGTGCAAAAAAAAAAAAAAAAAAGATCTCTAATTTCAAAGGATTGATTTTGACAACTGCAACTGAGCAGAATGTTTCCTGGAACCAATAAAGAAAGACCTTGGGTTTTGACAACTAACATGTCCAGAGCCTATAGTCAGTCTCATGATAGTATGTATACTCAAGGGTAGAGACACCCTGCATCTCTTAAGCCAAGGAAGTTCCTTTCTAATTTCCCAAATATTTACTGCATCTATGTAAACAAAAAATTGACACAACTGCTTCCAACTTTATTTTATTTTTAATGTATTTTTATTATTTTATTTTTCTTCTTTTTGACTTGTTTTAATTATATTTATATTTATAAATAGGGGCTTCTGCTTGCTTTTTTGTTTCTACAGAACCATAGAATATGAATCATCTTGTTCTGCCTCACATGCCTATGTCTTTCTACAAACTGAGAAAAAAGTGGATGGGACCCACGGTCCAAGCACTCAGGAGCACTGAGTGGAAATAAAAAATGGTCAGACCTAAATACCCAACCTAAAGTCAATGACAAAAGAATCAAAAGACCCAAACTACAATAAGCAATACACAAAATGGACCTGCTATACTAGCAGTCCAGGGGACTAAGGGTAGAGGTAAGGGAGGCATGCTGGAAGCTGTGGCGGAAGGAGGTCAACAATAGTGGTGTGAATAGCCCTAATTTACTGTCATTATGTATGTGAAACAGAACTGTGAAAGACTTGTATGTAATTCACAATGCTCTCAATAAAAATTATATTAAAATGTATTGCCTGATGTCATGTGACTATCACCCATTATCAGTATTCTGTTGCTATATTCCTTACTGAGTCTAATTAAATAAAAAAAAAAACAGTAACAATGATTTTCCTTTCGTTAATCACTCTTTTCTAGTACCTAGGCATAGGAGTCTAGTACGCTTTATCTGTAAAAGGACAAACAGCAAATATTTTGGATTTTATGAACTTGTCTTATTATAACTACTCAAAGCTATATCATTGTCTGAAAGCAGCCACAAACCATAAACAAAATTGCATGAATCAGTATGGCTATTTCAGTAAAATGTCTTTTTTTGTTTGTTTGTTTGTTTTGCTTTTGGGTCACACCCGGCAGCGCTCAAGGGTTACTCCTGGCTCTATGCTCAGAAATCGCTCCTGGCAGGCGCAGGGGACCGATGGGATGATAGAATTCAAACCACCAACCTTCTGCATGCAAGGCAAATGCCTTACCTCCATGCTATAACTGTGCTGATAATAGTTCTCTAAGAGCTGACCTAGAATTCAATGTAACACATAGGATAGATCAAGAAACACTCTTTAATGCTAAGAAATACAATTTTCAGGATAAGAGGTCAGAGTTAAATAGCACAGTGGGTAGGGTGTTTGCTTTGCATGTGATCGACGCAGGTTTGATCCCAGGCATCTCATCTGGTCCCGCAAACATGCCAGGAGTAACTTCTGAGAGTGAAGCCAGGAGTAATCTTTGAGCACCACTAGATGTGGCCCCAAAACAAAACAAAACAAAAACAAAACTTTCAGGGTTGGAATTTCACAATTCTGCCTTGTACAATCAAGTAGCACTAGAATTTAATTGTATTTCTGGTATTTATGTTTATATAAAAATAGATTGAGGAATTGAAGTAAATAAATATTTAACTATAAATAAGTTTTTCATCCATCAATGAGTATTTATATTTGATAAATCTATCAATGAGTTTAAAAGCAGAATGATTACTATACTTGTATACTGGAGGCTTGGGTTTGATCCTTGGCAATGCATGGAGCTTTCCTCTAGTAGAGAGAGAAGAGTAACCCCAAACACTATCACATATAGCCAAAGTAAAAGTCAAAAATTCAAAGAAACAAACAAAAAATAGAACTCAAGATAACAAATATAATACATGATCATCTAAGACAAAATTATTAGCAAGTCTACTCTGAATAAGTGTCAGAAAACAGGCAAATGACTATACAGTTCTATAACTAACTGATATTATTAGCTCATACTTATTAAACACTTATTAAATATTTACAGGGTATCATAAATAATTAAATACAAGGTGGACAAAGATGTCCCTAACTAGAATTATGCATTAAAAATCTTACTTGTTAGAGTACAATGAAAATATGAAAAAGCTTAGTCATTTTTAGCATTGGTAGCTTAATGACATTCTAAGAATTTACATTCTACAGCCAGCAATTCAGTATTAATGTTTAAGCACATGGATTTGGAATCAAAGCCACCTAGGCTCAACTCCCATATCTAGCACTTACTAGATGCATGATCACCGACAACTTCTCTGAACTTCTATTTCCTTACTTAAAAACTAGATGTAAAAACAGTTCAGACCATTGCATTGAGGAAAATGATATATAAGAATAATTGACACTGACTTGCATACATCAAATATATCATAAACATAAACAATCACTACTCATTACACATTTAAACAGACCCAATGATACAATTTTTTTTTTTTTTGTTTTTCGGGCCACACCCAGTGACGCTCAGGGGTTACTCCTAGCTATGTGCTCAGAAGTCACTCCTGACTTGGGGGACATATGAAAAACCAGGGGATCGAACAGCAGTCCGTCCTAGGCTAGCGCAGGCAAGGCAGGCACCTTACCTCCAGCGCCACTGCCCGGGCCCGCAATGATACAATTTTAAGGCATGACTCAGGTGTAAAATCTCTTTAAAAACTTTAGAAAGTAATCAATCTGATTCCAGTGTCTTATACTGACCAGCAGAAGAGATGTCCTTTTCCACAGTCTACAGCAGGAGCTCTAAGTAAAGGAAAGCTGAGTGTATCAGACCCAGATGTGTTTGAACTTTGTTTGGTTAGTCTGACGGCTCTTTCACATCCTGGAGTAGGACACCATTTAATGGCAGGATTATTTTCAACAAAAGCCTGTTTAAACAGCAATAAGAAAACAAACAGGAAATAAGTTAGCTCTAAAGTTTAATACACAATGTACTTCTGTATCAATTTACTTTAACGTTAAGGCAGTGCACAGTAAAAATAAGTAGTGAGTCTCAAAAAGTATTGAAAACATTAAAGTACAAATAAGAAGAAAAAAAGGTGACAAAAAATAGTTTTTTTTCCCTTTAGGGACTACATCAGAAGTAGTAGGAGGAGCTATATACCTGGCTTGCTGCCTGGGGGAAATATGAGGTACCAGGGATCAAACCTGGTCATCCTAAACATAAACCACATAGAAATAGTTTATTAATAAGCTATCTTTCCATTATCTTCAATACTTTATCTAAAAAACAAGTATGATAATAAGATATGCAACTAGTTATACAAAATATGGAATTTTAAAATGTCACTTTTTTGATGGACAATAATTAAAATAAAAACTTATGATTATTAATTGCATTAGAAAAGTAAACTTATATATGACATCCTATTAGTAACATAAAAATCAATTTTATGTTGCTTTATGTGTCATAGCAATAGCAAAAATATTTTCCTTAAGTTCTAGTAGGAGATGCTCAAAAGACTAGAATACATGCTTTCCATAATGAAGGCTATGACCCTGGCACCAGACTGTCCCCCTAATATGGCATCAAGACTGGACACTGATCTAGTAGTTAGCCCGATATCACTGATGTGGTTCAAAAATAAAAGGTTTTTATTATGATCTACTTTACAAATACATCTATACAACACCATTAAAATGTAACTTTAAAGTCACATAAAAAGAGAACTTGCACAATTTAGAATTAAAAATAAAGAAAAATAAGGAAAAAATAAAATTCTTTATATAAAACTACTTTAAAATATTTTAGCTTATAAATTTTCAAGATCTGTTGGGTGTCTATTTTATAAAACATTTGTATTTAGAAATATAGGTTATCTTTTGAAACACTTTAGTATCTATTTTAATAATATTTCAGTCAATTATAAGATCAATTATAAAACTATTCAATAGGCAGATCAGTAAATTTTTCTGAGTTTGTTTGTTTTGGGTTTTGAATCACACCTGGTGATGCTCAGGGGGTGTTCTTGGTTCTGTGCTCAGAAATTACTCCTGGCAGGCTTGGGGTGCCATATGGGATATCAGAGTTTGTAGGTTGTCAGTGTTCATGGCACAGGCTCTCCCCATTGCATTATGGCTCCGGCCCCAGAAAGTTTTATTTTATTTTTAAAAGTTTTATTTTTTGATCAGTAACTATTTTACTCTTCATTTTTACTTCCATCATTATTATTTTATGAATGCTTCAGTTTCAAATCTTAATTTATGCCACCATTTCTTCATGTACTTTTTCTAATACAAAAATTAAGAGTATATTACTTTATACTTTAAAAATAAAACAAAAATAAAATGTATATATATATATATATATATATATATATATATATATATATTTTTTTTTTTGGTTTTTGGGTCACACCCAGCAGCGCTCAGGGGTTACTCCTGGCTCCATGCTCAGAAATTGCTCCTGGCAGGCACGGGGGACCATATGGGGCACCGGGATTCGAACGGATGACCTTTTGCATGAAAGGCAAACGCCTTACCTCCATGCTATCTCCCGGGCCCCGTATTTATATATTTATAAGAAAATTAAAATTATCGAAATCTAATAACTGATAGCGTACTTTAATGTCAAACTGCAAGTATCGTTTATCCATCTCCTTAGAAACTACACTTTCTATGATATCCACAGGCACAAGTTGGAAGCAGTCATATGCAGGGCAGAAAATGTTGTGAGCTTCACCTTCTTGAATTTTCAGATTCAAAAATCTGTTAAAAATATAAAAAAATAAAAAGATACAATTTACACATCCTCAAGCTTTTCTTAATGCCAAAATTTCAGAGTATAATTAACATAAAACAATATCAATTACAATTTCAAAGTTACTGAACAATATATACATTACATATATACTTATGTTTTATTTTTCTCATGTTTCTCTTTTGCTTTAACCTTTGATATCTTAATATATTTAACATTACCTAAGTAAAAGAAATGAGAGTGTAAAAATCTCATAGAACAATCTCATTCAATTCTCCATTTCTACACATAGGAAAAACCCGTAGATATTAGGGTGGCACTAGAATAGAGCAAGTCTTTATGAAGAAAAGACTTTTTGCTTGTATTTTATTTAGATATTAAAATGGTCTTTATTTCCTAGTCTAGGGACATAAATTGAGGTAGTAGGAAAAGGAATCCTGAAGTGGCAGAAATAACCCAAGGTAGAAATAAGTGTTTAAGAATACAAATTGTGGTTAGGCACAGAGGAGACCACGTACTCTTGCAGGCCTGGGGTTGAGGGAGGTAGATATGGGAGGTAGGATGGGAACGGAGGTGTAGGGAGAACAATTCAGTGAAGGGAATACCCCTGATATTAAGTTAACATGTACCTAAAATATCATTGTCAACAAGAGCTTGCTTTACATACAAAAATTACGGGTGGTGGGAGGACAACTTTGGTGGTGGGAATTCCTCTGATTCAATATTAATATGTACTTAAAATATTACTGTGAAAGATATGCAACCCACTTTGCTCAAAATAAAAATTATTTAAAAAAAAAGAATAAAAATTATGGGCCAGGCAGTGGTGCTAGTGGTAAGGTGCCTGCATTGCCTGCACTAGCCTTGGACGGACTGCGGTTCAATCCCCCAGTGTCCCATATGGTCCCCCAAGCCAGGAGCGACTTCTGAGTGCATAGCCAGGCTGAGCATCTACAGGTGTGGCCAAAAAACCAAAATCCAAAAACCAAAAAAAAAAAAAAAAGAATAAAAATTGCAAGAGAATTCCATTGTCTGCAACAATGACCTTAAGAAATATATTTAACTGCTCTGAGCCCTAATTTCATAATCCGAAAAAGATAATATGTACTAATATGATTATACAGATTAGAGTGATAAAATATATATGAAGTATCTGAATGATTATTGGCATAGTAAAAGAATTTATATTTTAAAGCAAAGATTTTATTATACTGTTTATGAAAAATAAAAAGAACAAACATTTGAAGTGTGAATTTAACACAAACTTAAAGAAAACTGCCTACAAAATCTTTTTTCCTTGATTTTCTCTTAATTTCACTGCTTTTAAGAGGAAAAATATAGCTTACTGAATCTCTCTTTGCTCCATGTTCTCCTTCTATGTAGTTCTCTTTTCACCAAAGGATATGCCAGTAGTTTCTACAACTCTCTTTTATCTCTACTATCTTCACCATACCACAAACCTAATACCTTGAACAATCCTGGTCACCTCTTGTTCAACAAAACAAAGTTTCTTCTTTTCTCAGATTAATCCTTAAATCATCCCAATACTGGGATGTGAACTATCATGAACTTTTTTCATCTCATTCATTCTTATTACTCTTAAATGAACAAGTTGAAAATCTAGAACACTTTTTCAATCAAGTGCCTTTGACTAGGTCCATTTTTCATTCCGATCAAAGTTCTGCAGCCATTTTTGATTTGTTGCTCTTTCCTGGATAACTGAATTATAATTTATCTTAAATTTATACTCTCCTGTCAATCTGCTTAGAAAGTGTACTATGTAGTGATGCTTTAAATCTTATGCATTTTAAGTACACAAGGGCAGTTTTAATTTTCTCTGGGAAATGAAATAACAGAACTGAGAAGATCTCGTTGAAGTTAGGATCATTTTTCTGGAAATCCTATTATTAAGTAATATCAAGATACAACTTCCTACTAACAGATAAACTCAGAATGAACTACCTATATATCCTCCTAAAGATAGGTTTTACAAGTTTATCGCATATATATTATCTACATTATAATAAATACCATGCATTGAGTGGCTATTATGTGCCAAGGTTTATTCTAAGCATTACACATATATATTAAATCAGTTAGCTATAAACTGATAATACTACTAATACTTACTGACACTACCATTTTATACTTGAAAATTGAGGCGTAAAAAATCGCACTTATCTAAATTAACAACTACTAAGTAGCAGATTAAGAAGACCAATTATAAAAGAAATTCCATTGTAGTTAATTAAAGGGTAAAGGACAGGTAGAACTAGGCTTTTACTATTGAATTTATTTATTTTATTATTATTATTATTTTTTTTGGTTTTTGGTTTTTGGGTAATACCCGGCGGTGCTTAGGGGTTACTCCTGACTCTGCGCTCAGAAATCACTCATGGCAGGCACAGGGGGACCATATGGGATGCTGGGATTCGAACCACCATCTGTCCTGGATCGGCTGCGTGCAAGTCAAATGTCCTACCACTGGGCTATCTCTCTGGCCCCTGTTATTAAACTTAATATAACATGATATTTATCTATGATATACACACTGAAATTTACATAATGTAATAATAATAATGTTAAATGTTACTTCATTTAAAATAAAAATTTCCGTTCATTTAAGTCCTTAAAAATATTTCATGGGATTAAAGAAATAAATGGGTTGGGAAGAGTAAGATAAACTAAGAGTCTTTCAAATTCTTTATCAACTTAAAATATCTCTTCCTTGCTTGTAAGAGAAGCTTCTTTTCTATATGACCTATGAAAGGACTACAATTAATTAAAATATAGTTTATCAACACATGAATCATCCAACTTAAATCTTGTTTTGCTAGGGATGCTTGATTTGACAAGTACCTGGGAAGAATGGAGAGAACCCTAGGCAGCTTGTAATATACTATAGAAAACAGTAATTAAATTAATATTAAATTCCATTTTAAGTTCTACCATAAAGTCTCATAACTATTTGTGATGAGATAGTTTCTAGGTGAGAAAGTTCAAAGATGCTAAAAAGTTCTTAAAGAAAATTCCTTGGATGGGTGATTGGTAGTCAGTTTTAATAAAGACTCCAATGGTAACAAACATGGTAAAAACCAAATACGACCAGTTAACACAACGCAGTCAACAATTTTATATACAATAAAGAATAGCTCCTAGGAAGATTTTGTTACCAGAAATGATAGGTAAAAGTATGCTTCAAACTGTGAACTCTGAATCTTGATACTAAGTCTATGTGTGTCATAGCTGTACTGACTTGATTCTAACAAATTAAACTTGAAGCGGAGTCTAGTATGGACATGTTTTCAAACAAATGACTTTAAATTGTCATTTATATATAAATTGCCATATATGTAAATATATATATTTTAATATATATTACTGCTTTTAAAAAGCAGTAATATTTTTTCTTCCTTCATATGAAATACTGGACTCAGCCAAAATTGGAAAATAGATAATGTACTTATGAAATAAAATCAGTAATAGTCTATGAACTGAGAGAAGGGATTGATTGTGGGAAGAAAGTGTTAACAAGAAAGATAAAGAGTCCTTCCCTGTGGGAGGGACCTTAAAAAAGGAAAAATCAGAAAACTTTGGATGATGAATATATCCATCATCCTGATTATAGTAATATTTCAATAAGTATTGAATCTATGAGAGCATATTAAATTACTTAATTACATATTTTATCCTATGTCAAATATACCCCAAAAGTTGTTTAAAAATAAAATTATTTACTTAAGTGCTCCTTTCTTATCTAGTATCTACTTTTCAGTTCCCTATACTTGGTACCCAGCACTCTGTGAAAATCTTACAATTTTAAGGATTTCACAATCTTGATAAAGTAACAGAGAATAAAGATAAATAGCAAAATGAAAGATAAAAGCAAAATAAATTTTCCATTTTATATATATATATTTCCATTTTATTTATATATATATATAACTGCACCTACCATCTTTGTGGTGATTAAAAACTGAATTTACATCATTAATATTGCTACAGTTTTTCAAGGTTATTGACTTATCAAAAAATGCATGAAATGTTCAAAAAATCCCTTGAAAAGTCATACATTTCAGCACAATTTTGAAGTTAAAAATTATCCATATCATTAAATATTGAGAGTAAACTATTTTGTTACCAAATCAATGTGCTATCGAACAACAAACTAAGCTGTACATATACTCACGACTCCCAACATCCTCTACAAAAGTCATGTCCACAGGGCATATCCACTGGATCTTCAAATACAGAAATACTGCACATACAAATATCACACTGGAGATGAAAAAGAACAAGGTTTTAAACAAATGGAGACTGGATATTCATTTTTTTTATTGATTCAAGGCAAAAAATACTAGTATCATAACTAGGAGGAAAGTTAGTCTCAACAAGAAATACATGCCTACCTCATTATAAACTATTGTTGGATTTAAAGTTTTAACACCTGAGTCAAAACACTTAAGTTTCAGATTTATGTATTAATCAGTAACTATGCATTTGGAAAAGAAAGTAGAAGAAACAGACCATTAGAATTCTTCAGGTCAAGATCAAACTCTTTTGAAAAATAACCACAGACATGAGTCCTTCATTCTATGATCATCCCAGAAAAGTAACTATATTTTCAGTATAGCAACTCAAGATATAGTAGGAATCTAGGAATTTCTATACAGAAAAGTATGTTTTTTCTAACCAATGACTTACTATAAAGCATACAATAATAATAGTAATAATAATAAAGCATATAATAATAGTAAAAACTATAGAAATAAGATTCTAATTAACAAAAGGCTAAGCTATAACTTGGAATGCTTTCATATTTACCACATATTTTGAGTGGCTGAACCTTTTAAAAAACACCAAAGTTTCTTAGAACACACACCATGTATGTCAACTGAAAATGCAGATAACAGCAGCATTGTTTCTCAATAAAAATAAAGAATTTATTATGGAACTATATCTACATGACAAACTTCAGAGACTTTACTGAAACAAATATGTAATTATAAATGTCTATACATAATAAATGTTTCAGTACAAAAATTGTTATAAAACTTTTGGTTTAAAGTGGCTATCACTAATATATCTGGTATTTCAATATTGCACATTTAAAATTTTAAGCAAATAAAGCTTTTAAGAAAATATTGTCTCTCTTTTTTCTTTTTCTTTTCTTTTTGTTTTTGGGTCATACCCGGCAGTGCTCAGGGATTACTCCTGGCTCCACGCTCAGAAATCGCTCCTGGCAGGCACGGGGGACCATATGGGATGCCGGGATTCGAACCACTGTCCTTCTGTATGCAAGGCAAATGCCTTACCTCCATGCTATTTGTTCAGCCCCATTTTCTCATATTTTATATGTTTTTGATTCAATCAAAAATGAAATGAGGGGCCCGGGAGATAGCATGGAGGTAAGGCATTTGCCTTTCATGCAAAAGGTCATCGGTTCGAATCCCGGTGCCCCATATGGTCCCCCGTGCCTGCCAGGAGCAATTTCTGAGCATGGAGCCAGGAATAACCCCTGAGCACTGCCGGGTGTGACCCAAAAACCAAAAAAACAACAAAAAAAAAATGAAATGATTTTAACTTATAATAGAGCAATCACAAAAATATCCTTATAATAAATATATTACTGTAAAATTACCAAACCATTTAAAACTTTAATACAAGACTATGACAAGGTTGCAAAAAGCAAACTTAAAAAATGAGTGAGGGGCTGGAGAGATAGCATAGCGGTAGTGTGTTTGCCTTGCATGCAGCTGACCCAGGACAGAAGGCGGTTTGAATCCCAGCATTCCATATAATCCCCCCGAGCCTGGCAGGAGTAATCCCTGAGCACCGCCGGGTGTGACCCAAAAATTAAAATCCAAAACAAACCAAAACAAAACAAAAAAAATGGTAAGTGAATGGGGAAGTAGCTCAAAGGTCTGGAGCATATACATTGTGTGAGGGAGCTCCAGATTTGATCTGAGGTACTTCACTGGTCTCATAAGCAAGCATGCTGGGAGTGACCCCAAGTACTGCACTAGGAGAAGTTGCCCCATATTTTGGTATATATATAAAATATATATATATATATTGGTATAAATATAAAAGAAAAGCAAACAAAATAAATAAAAATTAAAGACATGAATACAAAGCTTAATATAGTTAGTGAATACTAAGCATACCAAACTGGTTTCCAAATCTCCAGGAGATAAACTTATTTCATCTGGAGACGTGACTGAGGAGCGTGTAGTCCTTGGAGTCCTTGGAGAAGGAAGTGTGTCCCAGGCATTATATCCACTTGGTGGAGGAGTTGGCATCTGAACACCAGATCGTTGGCAACAGTTTTCTGGGTTGGACATCCAGGCTTCAAGTAATTTCTCTCTGTCCCAGTCTTTAAAAAAAAAAATGAAATGGAGCTTTCTTAAAACACAGAGCAAACATGATAATGTTCAAGAGCTTCATAATAACAAAAACAAACAGTAGCGATAAAGATATAAATCATCTAAAGAATAAAAATATTTATATTAAAGTAGGAATTGCAAGTTAATTTTAGATTTTATACCTATTAGTATTTTCAGAAAACTTCAACTTTTATAATTTACCAAGGGTTAGTCATTCCAAATATATAACACTAAGGTCAAATTCTACATCCTTTTTTTACTATAATGATGATGATTTATAAATCACTTTGAAATCAACTTTTTTTGTTGCTACAGGACTTAGATGCTTTATTCTTTCAAGAAGGAGAATAATTTTGCAATTTGCTTCATTGTGTTATTTATAAAATGATTATACAGCTTATTATGTACAATATGTCAGAATGCCATTATGTCCTCAAAATTATTTGATATGTACCTTGAAAATAGATGAAATTGGGGCAGGAGCAATAGCACAGTGAGCAGGACATTTGCCTTGTACATGTCCAAAACCTTGCATGTGTGAGTTTTGGGCTCAGAGCCTGAGCACTGCTAGCAGGGCCCAAATACAAAACAAAATGAAACAAATCTGAAGGGATATTTCTTTGGAGGGGTCACACCTGGCAGCACGCAGGGGTTGCTCCTGAGTCTGCTCAGAAATCACTCCTGGCAGGCTTGAGGGACCATATGGGATGCTGGGATTCGAACCACTATCCTTCTGCATGCAAGGGAAATGCCCTACCTCCATGCTATCTCTCCGGTCCCTGAAGGGATTATTTTAAATGGTTTGTTTGGGGTACACACCCTATCATAGGTTACTCATGGTTCTGCTCTCAGAAATTACTCCTGTCAGGCACAGGGAACCATATGGGATACCAGGGATAGAACTCAGACAGGCCACGTGCAAGACAACTGCCCAACTCACTGTGCTATCACTCTGGCCCCATGAATCACATGTAGTTCTAAGTAATCTCAAAACCGGCTTAACTATCTTAATACAAATAACACCATTTAAAACAGCTGAGTGAGATACATTATTATATACAATAATAAAGATTAGCCCTTTTAAAAACAATGAGTAAGTGAAAGATGTTTTATATATTGTTTTAGTTCGTCAAAAACTGTTCAATTGCTATTTAAAAAAATAAAAGACATTTAGGAAAGCTATATAATTTGCCCAAATTCTCACAGTAAGAATATAAAATTAATATTTGTAATTATAAGGAATAGTGGCTAAGTGTAGTTTAGAGTTAATTATTTACAGTAAGATGATTCTATAGAGATTTTAGCTCAATACAAATAGTTGTGCAAATTTCCTATAGACCTCTTTACTCATATTAAGTCAATTTGTTTGGTGACTTAACAAGACTATTATGACTCAAACTTAGAATAACGATTGAGTTGTTACATTTCTAAACGTATAGACTATGCAAGCAAAAGCACAGAAGCAAAATGGAACAATTTGGGCTGTTCTTTGAAGCTACTATATATCATAATGTGATTTAAGGAGATATAAAGTAAGATTGGAAATAGGAATCCAATTACAGATAAGAAAAAAGTAAAGAACCCAAACTGGACAAAAATACTTTACAGTGGGCTGAATGTGTTAGTACAGCAGGGAAGGTGCTTGCCTTGCAGGTGGCCAACCTAGATTTAGTCACCAGCATTCCGTATGGTTCGACGAGCACTGACAGGAATAATTATTCCTAAGTGCAAAGCCAGGAATAAGAGCTGAACACTGCCATGTTTAACCCAAAGAGCAAGCAAACAAACAAAAAATAAAAAACAAAAAATGCACTTCATTTCAGCAAATGATACAAAATAGAACTCAACACTGATAGTTTTAAAATTGCAAAGCTAAAAATACTTTCTTAGAATAACAGTTTTATGGGGCCGGGAACTGGCGCTGGAGGTAAGGTGCCTGCGCTAACCTACGACAGACCTCGGTTCGATCCCCCGATTCCCCATATGGTCCCCTGTGCCTGCCAGGAGCGACTTCTGAGTGAATAGCCAGGAGTAACCCCTGAGCATCACTGGGTATGGCCCAAAAACCAAAAAAAAAAAAAAAAAAAAAAAAAAAGAATAACAGTTTTATGTTACTCCACTGTGTTATTTTAAAATAATAAAAATTATCATTAATAAATAATTAAATAAAATAAATACATAAAAATAATCATTAATGTTTAAATAAATATATTCAATAAGCCAAATTTTAGTCTTTCCTAGTAGTATATTTTTTCGACACAATTGCTGCTTAGATTTTGTCATATTTTTCATCTGAATACCTTTTATGTGACACTAAGCTATGCCAGGAAATAAGGATAAAATGATAAGAAGTACAATTCCTGCCTTCATGGGATAAAGTCTGTAAAAAGGATGTAAAGCAAAAACATACACACACATTTATAAAAACAAACCCAAGTGGGATTCATTCCAGGGATGCAAGAATATTTAATATATGCAAGTCAATCAATATAAAAACCTATATGAATAAAAGAAAAAACAAAAACCGTAAGATTGTATCAACAGATGATGAGGAAGTACTTGAAAAGCTCCAGCACCTATTCATGATAAAAACTCTCAACAAGATGGGAATGGAAGGAACTTTTCTCAGTCATTTACCACAGCCAATGGCAAATATATTCAATGGAGACTAACTAAAAGACTTTCCAGTAAGATTTGGCACAGGCAAGGTTGCCCACCCTCACCACATCTATTCATAAAGCTGTGGAAGGACTTACCATAACAAATAGACAAGAAAAATATATCAAGGACATAGTATAATAAAGTGCCAAGCTACAATATAGTAAAATACAAAAAAGTAAAATTAAATAATAAATTGTAGCTCAATAAATAATAATAAAGTATATAATAAAGTAGCAACCTACAAAGTTAATATGCAAAACTCCATGGCATTTCTACACAAAAAGAATGAAAAGAAGAAAAAGATATTCAAAACCAATCCCACAGGGCCGGAAAGCCGGCATGGAGGTAGGGTATTTGCCTTGTATGCTGAAATGTCAAAGTTGGTATTCCAAGATTTTACAGTTATCTGGTTCTATCACATATGTGAAGAAAGAATGAAAAAAATCATGTAAAAATGAGTTTTTATAAATTGACAAGATGAGAATAAGATGCTTTGGAGATACCCTACAGATGATTTCAAATATGTAATTTTTATAAGGATATGGAGTTCAGAAAAGTTTTAGGGTTTGCTCTGGATGGTACTAGGGGAAATCACGTGATGCCAGGGATCAAACACAGGCTGCTTACATATAAAGCATGCAATCAGTCCATGGAGCTAGCACTTGGTTTGCAAATTCCTTTGATTTTTTGGGCTACACTTGGCAGTGCTCAGGGCTCAATCCTGGCTTTGCGCTCAGAAATCACTCTTGGCAGTGCATATAGGTGGTACCAGATATGGAACTTGGATAGAATGCATGTAATCAAGTGCCCTACCCACTATATTATCACTACAATCTTTATTTTAGAATAATAAAACAGCACCATTAAACTCTGAAGTTTCAAAAAGTATGCACATCACTGCTCATCACAATACCATGAGCTCGAAGTAAAGCTTCAGCAGTAAACAGTGGAGCCTGAAGCATGTCTGCAGTTTCCACAATAAGCATATCTTTCAATTTACGAAGATCCTGAGGTCTTAATCCTTCATAAGGCTTTGGAAAGAAGAAAAATAAAGTTAAATCATTTATTATATAATTAGGAAGTTTTAAATGCCTATAAAAACATATACTGACATTTCTTTAATCTTCTAGCATCAGTTTGGTTATTGAAATTAATAAAGCTCTGTATGCTCTAAGACAGGGGTCCTCAAACTTTTTAAACAGGGGCCCAGTTTTGTGTCTCTCAGACCATTGGAGGGCCAGACTATAGTAAAAACAAAAATTACGAACAAATTCCTATGAACACTGCATTCATCTTATTTTGATGTGAAAAAACAAAACAGGAACAAATACAATATGTGGCCCGCAGGCTGTAGTTTGAGGACCACCGCTCTAAGAAAAACTCTACATCTTGTTTCACAAACCTTTTTCTTTCTTCTTTTTTTTTTTTGTGGTTTTTGGGTCACACCCGGCAGTGCTCAGGGGTTATTCCTGGCTCCATGCTCAGAAATCGCTCCTGGCAGGCACAGGGGACCATATGGGACGCCGGGATTCAAACTGATGACCTTCTGCATGAAAGGCAAACATCTTACCTCCATGCTATCTCTCCAGCCCCTCATAAATCTTTTTCAACTGGAAAGAGTATTGCAGTACTTATTAATACTATAATTCTAAAATAAATCATTCCTATAAGTACATTAGTACTAAAAATCTAGATAATCATGGAATATTAGAAATACTAAACCACTATTGAGTAAAACCACCAAACCACTACTGAGTAATAATCATAATTAAAAATAAGCATTTAATCTTTTTATTACAACCCAATTGTATGTGAATATATATTTTCATTAAGGTATAGCATTAATTATTGAGTTGCTAAAGATTGGCTTGCTAACATGCAATATGAAATGCTAGTCTAATGCTATACCACTATATTTATTTGGAACTAACTTGCCATACTACTTAAGTTATATTGTAAGAATTATTCAAGTGTTCATTAATGCTCTTGTTTTCTTTTTTTTTTTTTTTTTTTTTTTTTTTTTTTTTTTTTTTTTTTTTTTTTTTTTTTTTTTTTTTTTTTTTTTTTTGATTTTTGGGTCACACCCGGCAGTGCTCAGGGGTTACTCCTGGCTCCATGCTCAGAAATTGCTCCTGGCAGGCACAGGGGACCATATGGGGCACCGGGATTCGAACCGATGACCTTTTACATGAAAGGCAAACGCCTTACCTCCATGCTATCTTGTTTTCATTTTCTCGTTTTTCTGTTTGCTTTGTTTTTGGACCATACCTGGTGATGCTCAGGGATTATTCCTAGCTATGCACTCAGAAATCACTCCTGGCTTGGGGACCATTTGGGATAACGGGGATCGAATTCAGGTCGGTCCTGGATCAGTTGCGTGCAAAGCAAATACCCAACTGCTGTACTATCACTCCAGCCCCTTTCTTTCTCTTGTCTAAAAAACAATTCAAGCCATACAGATCAGTGCTCATAGCTTACTTTTGGTAATATTTGAAGGAACCAAAAAGGGTACCAGGTCAAGCCCAGTTGACCATGTGCAAGGCAATTGCTTTAGCAGCTGCACTATCTCTCTGGCTCCTAGTGCTTATCATATAGGGCCAATATGGCAATAAACCATCTCAGGCTTTTCATCTTTTGTTATTCTTTATCATTTGACTTTTGCTTTTGACAGAAAATATATAAAGAACAAAATTACAAGTATATCACTCAGAAATAATAATTGATAATATTTTTGCCAAACTTGTTTAAAGTCCCTTTTAAAGCCATGTGAAAAAGGAGATCATTTGTAATATGTAGTTTACCTCATTTATTTATCTTTGACTGAAATCATTAGAATAAACTGTTTTATAGTTGTCATATTAGGGTAAATCATTATATAATAGCAATTATTAATTTGATCACTTTTCAAATAATACTGAGCTTTGCCACGACATACATAAACTTTTAGGGGAGCTCAGCCCACCAGATGTATCCTCAGATTTTCCTGGTGGGGAGAACTGAAACCCCACGGGGTTCCTCAAATGGCCCCGTGGATGCCTTTTTCCTCAGTATGGATGGTTGAGGAATTTCCGAAGAGATGGTTGGCATAACATTTTCGGTCATTATTTGGCTATCCCTCCTCTGTAAATCTCAGGCAAAATTGTGGCCTCTATCAAATAATTTGGCTCAGAAATCCCAGCACCAAGGATTACTTAGAGAATCCCTTTTCTGGATATATTTAACCCTAAAAGCAAAGACAATGTTATTTTCTCTTTTTCAAATACGTCCTTGCAGCTGCAGTTTCTGGTAATCAAGGGCAAAGCCAGAGAACAGACCCCTGGGCTATAGACTATCCATAGAAAAAGGGAACCACAACAGACCACAATTCAGGGGATTTGGTTTCTACCTTTACTTGACACCTAAAACAATAGAGCCCTGCCCTGTGGAGATCAAGTTCCTAGATATTTTCTACTTACTCCTAACCCTGATTTTGCATCTGAAGTAAGCTTGCAAAGAGTTGCCTTGAGTTGTAACCTTCTGCTTTGTAGCTTTAGAACTTTCACAGTCACACTGATAGATTAAGTATTGTTACTGTAGTACCTTGCTTTGTGATTATAATTATTCTTCACCAATGGCTAATTTTAACCCTATCCCTGCTCAAAAAAATTAAACTTATCACACTCCTGCCAGAAGGCATGTTGACCCCACATACTCTGTGGTTTCCCGATTTCATATTTTACCATCCATGCAACCCACGCTCCCTAAAGTGGATTTACCAAAATCCCACTGATGGCTGTAGGACAGAAGCTGCGTACAGCAGAGCTTTCGTCACTTTTGGTATGAAGTTTATTTTTTTCTAAATAAATTCTGTAATTGAATCACTGAGATAGTTACAAGTTGTTCATGATTTTTCAATCATAAAATGTACATCACCCTTCACTAGGGCATATTTCCCATCACCAATGTTCCCGATTTCCCTTCTGCACTCCTCCTTGCTCTGTCCCCTGCTTGCCTCCTTGGCAGACATCTTTCTTCCCTTTCTCGGTCTTTCCTTTTCTCCCCATTTAGACACTGTGGTCTACAATATTGCTACTGATGAGATATCATGCATAATACTTCATCTGCTTTCAGAGCCATTTATTGTCCAGACATAACTTCCAAATATTATTGACATAGTGGTCCCTTCTCTACCCTAATTCCACTCCCTTGCTATTTGTAGCAAACGTCCTGTCATGGACTGGTCCCTCTAGCCCTTGTCTCTACTATCATTGAATATTATTACCATACTACTTTTTTAAATGAGCGTGAGCACTGTTTGTCTCTATCTATCCCTCTAGCTCATTTCACTCAGCATAATACTCTCCATATCCATCCATGTGTAAGCAAATTTCACTGTTTCATTTTTAATAGCTACATAGTATTCCATTATGTAGATAGACTGTATTTTTTTAATTCATCCATTCTCAGGCACTTGGGTTGTTTCCAGATTCTGGCTAATATGAACAGTGTTGCAATGAACATACTAGTACACATGCCTTTTCAATATTGTTTTTTTTGGGTTGTCTCTAGAGTACATTCGTAGGAGTTATATTATGTTGTTGGGTCATTCAAAAGCTCTATTTCTCATTTTTTGAGGAGTTTCATATTGTTTTCCAAAAAAGGTTGGACCAGTTGACATTCTCACCAGCAATGAGTGAGAGTCCTTTCCTCTCTGTTTCTGCACCAGGAGTGGTATAGATAGATCATATGGGAGCTCAATTTCCAGTTTTTTGAGGAAACGCCATATTATTTTCCTAGAGAACAGTCCCACTAGTAGTGATTGAGAGTTCCTTTTTTCCCATACTTGCGCCAGTACTGACTGTTCTTGTTCTTTGTGACACATGCCAGTTTCTATAGCTTGAGATGGTACCTATTGTTGCTTTGATTTGCATATCCCAGATGATTAGTGATGTGGAGCATTTTCTCATGTGTCCTTTGGCTATTTGTATTTCTTCTTTAAGGAATTGTCTGTTCTCCCCATTTTCTGATGGGGTTAGATGATTTTTTTCTTGTTAAATTCTGTCAGTACCTTGTATATGTTAGATATTAGGCCCCTATCTGATAGGCATTGGGTGAATGTCTGTGGGTGGCCCTTGTATCCTAGTAACTATTTTATTTGATGTGCAGAAGCTTCTAAATTTAATAGACTACCATCTGTTTATCTCTGCTTCCACTTGTTTGGACAGTGATGTTTCCTCTTTGAAGACGACTTTAGTCTCAATGTCATGGAGTGTTTTACCTACATGATGTTCTACATAGCTTATGGTTCTGGGTCTGATATCAAGGTTTTTTACTTCACTTGGATTTCACCTTTGTGCATTGTTTTAGATGGAGGTATGAGTTTGCTTTTATGCATGTGGCTGACCAGTTGTCCTAACACAACTTAATGAAGAAGCTGTTCTTGCCCCTTAATAGAAGATTAATTGATTGTATGTATGGGAAAACAGTCCCTGAATACTTAAGTGTATTCCACTGATCTGAGAATCTGTTTTTATTCCAGAACCATGCTGTTTTCATGACTATTGATTTGTAGTACAATTTAAAGTTGAGGAAAGTGATGCCTCCCATTTTCTTTTTCCTAAAAGTTGCTCGAATTATACATGGGTGTTTACTTTTCCAAATAAATTTTGTGAGTGTTTAATCAACTACTCTGAAGAATGTCATGGTTATCCTCAGAGGAATTGCATTAAATATGTACAAAGCTGGGGAGAAGCATATAATCATATTAATAGATGCAGAGAAAGCATTCAATAAGTCCAACACCATTCATGATAAAAATTCTCACAAGATGAAATAGAAGCAACTTTTCTCACTACAGACAAGGTCATCATTTGCCACAAGGTAATGGCAAATATTATTATTTTTCTTTCTTTTATTTTTTTATTAGTATCTCTATTTAAACATCTTGATTACAAATATGATTGTGATTAGGTATCAGTCATGTAAAGAAAACCCCCTTCACCAGTGTAACATTCCCATCACCAATGTCCCAAACCTCCCTCCATCCCACCCCACACCCACCTGCACTCCAGACAGGCTTTCCAGTTCCCTCATTCATTCACATGATTATGGTAGTTCTCTGTGTAATTATTTCTATAACTACACTCACCACTCTTAGTGGTCAGCTTCATGAAGTGAGCTGGAAGTTCCAGCACTCCTCTTATTGTCTCTGAGGATTGCTGCAAAAACGACTTTTATTTTTCTTAAAACCCATAGATGAGTGAAACTATTCAGCATCTCTCTATCTCCCTCTCACTTATTTCACTCAGAATGATAGATTCCAAGTACATCCATGATTTGGAAAATTTCATGACTTCATCTCTCCTGACAGCTGCATAATATTCCATTGTGTATATGTACCACAATTTCTTTAGCCATTCGTCTCCTGAAGGGAATCTTGGTTGCTTCCAGAGCCTGGCTACTGTGAACAGTGCTGCAATAAATATAGGAGTGTGGAAGGGGGTTTTGTGTTGTATTCTTGTGTTCTTAGGGTATATCCCTAGGAGCGGAATAGCTGGGTCAAATGGGAGCTCAATTTCCAGATTTCAGAGGAATCTCCATATCACTTTACATAGAGGTTGGACTAGATGGCATTCCCACCAGCAATGAATAAGAGTTCCTTTTTATCCACATCTCTGCCAGCACTGATTATTCTCATTCTTTGTGATGTTTGCCAATCTCTGTGGTGCGAGATGGTATCTCAAAGTTGTTTTGATTTGCATCTCCCTGATGATGAGTGATGAGGAGCATTTTTTTCATGTGCCTTTTGACCATTTTTCTTTCTTTTTTTTTTTTATCAAAATGTCTGTTCATTTCTTATCCCCATTTTTTGATGGGACTAGATGTTTTTCTTATAAAGTTCTGTCAGTGCCCTGTATATTTTAGACATTAGCCCCTTATCTGATGGGTGTTGGGTGAATAGTTTCTCCCACAAGGTGGATGGCTCTTGTATCCTGGGCACTATTTCTTTTGAGGTGCAGAAGTGTCTGAGCTTATTGTATTCCCAACTGTTGATCTCTACTTCCTCTTGCTTGGAAAGTGCAGTTTCATACCTGAAGATGCCTTTAGTCTCAATGTCAAGGAGTGTTTTACTGGCATGTTGTTCTATATACCTTACGGTATCAGGTCTGATAGAAGGTCTTTAATCCATTTGGATTTTACATTCCTACATGATGTTAACTGAGGGTCTATGTTCGCTTTTTTGCAAGTAGCTAACCAGTTCTGTCAGCACCACTTGTTGAAGAGGTTTTCCCTGCTCCACTTAGGATTTCTTGCTCCTTTGTCAAAAAATAGGCGATTGTATGTCTGTTGAACATTGTCTGAGAATTCAAGCCTATTCCACTGATCTGATGATATGTCTTTATTCCAGTAACATGCTGTTTTGATAACTCTTGCTTTATAGCACAGTTTAAAGTTGGGGAAAGTAATGCCCCCCATATTCCTTTTCCCTAGGAGTGCTTTAGCTATTCTAGGGTATTTATTGTTCTTCATGATCCACTTCTTTGAAGACTGTCATGGGTATCTTTATAGGGATCGCATTAAATCTGTGCAATGCTTTGGGGAGTATTGCCATTTTAATGATGTTAATCCTGCCAATCCAAAAACAGGGTATGTGTTTCCATTTCCGTGTGTCCTCTCTTATTTCTTGGAGCTGGCTTTATAGTTTTCTTTGTATAGGTCCTTCACGTCTTTGGTCAAGTTGACTCCAAGATATTTGAGTTTGTGTGGCACTAATGTGAATGGGATTGCTTCTTAACTTCCTTCTCATCCCTATCATTATTGATGTATAAAAAGTCCATTGATTTCTGTGTGTTAATTTTGCAGCCTGCCACCTTGCTATATGAGCCTCTTGTTTTTATAAGCTTTTTGGTAGTCTTTAGGGTTTTCCAAGTAGAGTATCATGTCATCTGCAAACAGTGAGAGCTTGACTTCTTCCTTTCCTATCTGGATTCCCTTGATATCTTTTTTTGCCTGATCCTTATAGCAAGCACTTCCAGTATTATGTTGAAGAGGAGTGGTGAGAGTAGACAGCCTTGTCTTGTACCAGAATTTAGAGGAAAGGCTTTTAGTTTTTCTCCATTGAGGATAATATTTGCCACTGGCTTGTGGCAGATGCCTTTAATTAGATTGACAAAGGTTCCTTCCATTCCCATCTTGCTGAGAGTTTTGATCAAGAGTAGGTGGTGGCAGTGGTGTTTGCATTGCAAGTAGCTGATCCAGAACCTAAGGTGGTTGGTTCGAATCCTGGCGTCCCATATGATCCCCTGTGCCTGCCAGGACCTATTTCTGAGCCAATAGCCAAGAGTAACTCCTGAGCGCCGTTGGGAGTGGCCCAAAAACCAAAAAAAGAAAAAAAAATAATGAATAGGCGTTGGACATTATCAAATGCTTTCTCTGCATCTCTACTGATATGATCATGTGGTTTTATTTTTCTTGTTCATGTTGTGCATGATGTTGATAGATTTACGGATGTTAAACCATCCTTGCATTCCTGGGATGTAACCTACTTGGTCGTAGTGTATGATCTTCTTGATGATGC
>PVKC010010983.1:0-25164 GCA_004027635.1 Crocidura indochinensis
GGGGGGGGGGGGGACACATGGGGAGGAGGGCGGACCGATGCAGCACTGGTGTATGTTGGGACATTCACTGGTAATTTTTTTCCTCATTGGTTTCCATTTTAAAAACCACGCTGGGGTGGTTTTATACATTGAAAAGAAAAATGAGAGCATGGACTCTCAGGCTGGGAGGATACCAGTACTCTTTTCTGACTTGTTTACTCTCAGTGGTCTCTTGGCCTCTTCCTTCCTTCATTGTGTAAATGTGGTTGCTACCATACTAGGTTTCTGGTTAGTTCCTACTCAAATGCATTTCCCTACAATGGAACTGCGAGGAATCATTTTGCAGACTCCAGAAGACTAAAATCACAGACCACAAGGGTGTCCAGGATTCAGCACCCTCCTCCCGACTGTCTCTAATGACATAGAAGAGACATGCATATCTCCTTTGAATATTGTAGATATACTCCCTCAACACTATAACTATTATTGAATATCCCCTTAAATGGTGATAATTGTGTCCACTGTCTTATGTCATATTGTTTATTTTCCCCATTTTTATCTTTTCTTCCCTTTGTGAACTGTTCAATAAGGAATTTTGGTGAAAGAGTCCCCCAGTTTAATGCTTATGTTTGAACCAAGTCTGGGAATGTTGGGCTTATTCTTGCGGTCCCCATATGCACTGATAAAGCCACGTGGCATTATTCCTGCTTTGCATAGGCACATTAAAATGGAAAATACTATGCATACAAATAAGTTCTTATCTAATAGAAATAGGAACACACAAATCTTGTTGTGCAATGGGATCTTACTCCCTGAACATTGACATAATGACCTGGCATAGGTCTCAGAATATTGGGCATTCTCCATTCACCCCGGAACCAGGGAAACCATCTATGAAACATCCAAAGTTGTCTATAACATCACCTGGAAGCAATCCTCTACCAGGGAAGACCCTACTGCTGTCTGACATTGATATACTCAAATCTTCCCTTAACACTGAGAAGACTTAACAACAACAATGACCTACTTACTGAACAGGGCTTTCTGCATTGCCCTTTAATTGTGAGTGCAAATTAGAGGGCGCTCTGCACCATCCTGACTTCAATGTAGGATATACAGATTTCAGGATCTTCAATACAGAAACATGATACCAATAACAGACACTGTGTGAAAAATAAAATTAGTGGCACTACAGACAATGACCTGGATTGTACAAACTAGTTTGCCTGGAGCCTAGAGTTGGTCTTATGCAAGGAAACTTCAGGGGTAGGGTCCCCTTTAGGCCAAGGCTTTACCTTCCCATGCCCGCCATATTTTGGTGGGCCTATGCAAACGATAGTTGCCACTCTAACAACGTTTTTACTGTGCTCCTTTGACTCTAAACCTTAAAAAAAAACACACTTAAACTTTTGAGGTTAACTTAAACTAATATACATGTGCATGGAAATGTAAAAAACTACTATGCCTTCAAGTTTAAGGAGTTAAATAAATTTTATGGCTTTAGATTGCTTGGTGTACCACTAAGAAATGTTATAATGTACTACAATCTTGGGACTTGAAGGACAAAGTAATTGTACAGGGGTTTGGTTTTATTTTTCTTAATGTTCCTTAATTGTAAAATCAAAATTAAGGTGTCAGCATGAGGATTTCTTCTGAGAACTCTGTTTTTGGGTGATTGCCCTTTCACTGTAACTTTACCTTGTCCTCTTTTTTTGCATCATTGTTCACATAATTAAAAATAAATAAGTACTGCACTCAGGAAGAGCTTCTGGTAGGCACGGGGGGCAATCAGGATGTCAGGATTCAAACCACCAGCCATTCTGGAGAGGCTGCGTGCAAGGAAAATGTCCCACCACTGTGCTATCTCTCCGGTCCTGATACATAATTTTTAAATCACTAAATTTTCTAAAGCACCTGACTTAGAAACTTTCTGTATTTTGTTAAGCTAAAAAGTTCCCAGGCTAATACAGCTATTAAATGATAGAGGGAGGCGAAAAAAATAAATTAATTAATTAAAAATATTTTATGCTCTAATGGTAGGTCCTTTGGTTTAATAACACAATTTTCTTTGAGGACCAAATGACCAGAGCTGTAAATAGCTTTATATAAAGACAATTGTCAAAATATTTTATTAGAATCTGTACTATAGAAAACTAAGAAACCTCTTTAATATACAGTGACACATTTATTAACCCACTAGAGGGAAGATGATAATTCTGTTTTGACAATTTAAAAACAGTGCAATGTTGGTTTATTGACAGATCAGTGAGGGCTGCTGATATTTCATCTATAGTTGATTATACAGCATAAAAATCTAAATATTTTGTTATTTTAAAGCTAGATAAAATGTTTTATTTTTCTTATTCATTGCTGGCATACCTATATTTAAAAAATTATTGTACAGAGGCCAGAGAGATAGCATGGAGAGTAAGGTGTTTTTCTTTCATGCAGATGGTCATCAATTTAAATCCCAGCATCCCATATGGTCTCCTGAGCCTGCCAGGAGCGATTTCTGAGCATAGAGCCAGGAGTAACCCCTGAGCGATGCCGGGTGTGACCCAAACTCCAAAAAAAAAGGATTGTACAAAGGAAATATCAATGTTTAATCCACTAATAAATGAATGAGTATATTTATAAAAATAATAAGGTCTAATGTTTTTATCCACAGAATTGGGTGCATAATATGATTGGATGACAGGTGCAGTGCTCACTATCAGTATGCTTTAGTGCCTTAATTTTATTATATATAATATAACTCTGACTTCTTTGACCACAGAGGTCCTTGGAGATACAAATTGGACACAACTCGGTGCCCTATTATATTAGACTCCATATACAGTGTTCACTATGACAATGCCTCGATAAAATACTCCAATTTACATATTTCCTTTTGATTATGTCATCTACTTTGACTTAAAGCTGTGACCCTGGGCCACACCCAGCAGCTCTCAGGGATTACTCCTGGCTCTGCACTCAGAAATCACTCCTGGCAGGCTCAGGGGATCATATGGGATGCCAGGAATTGAACCCAGGTCCATCCTGGGTCAGCTGCATGCAAGGCAAATGCTTTACCATTGTACTATATCTCAAACCCTCGGTGAAATCTTATGTATAGAAACAAGTTCTTATCTACTAGGGATAAGAAACCATACATTTTATAATACAGGGGCGCCTTCCACCTAGAACATTTGTCATTGGGACTCAACTTAGATCTCATGTGATTGGACATCAACAGTCTAACCCCAAACCCCGGATCCCAACCTTGGAACTGGCACAATTCCCTACACCAACACCATGAATCAAAGCCCCCACTACCCCGGAAAAGTCCCAAATATTGCTCTGGCACCAAATTGTGCCAGGGTAGTTCATACGATATCCTGATGATGAGGAAACAGCAACAACTTGATCTAAGGGCAGGTTGCCCTACCTCATCACCGAATGGTGAGATAAAATCAGAAGATGCTCAGTCCTTTGATCTGTGCAAAAAACAAGATCACTAATTACAGAAGACTAACTACAACAACCATGACTGAGCAGAACTTCTGGAACCATAAAAGCTCTATCCTAGATTTTGTTCTAGGATCTGTGCAAAAACCAAGATTTTTAATTACAGAGGACTGACTTTGATAACTGCAACTGAGCAGAATGCTTCTGGCACCATAAAGAAGGACTGTGGGTTCAACAATGAGCATGTCAGGAGCCTGCAGTTAGTCTCATGACAGTATGCTACCCTGTATCTCTTAGGTCAAGGGAATTTCCTTTCTAAATTACCCAATATTTACTATGCGTATGCAAAAAACAATAACAAAAGAACCCTAAAAAAACAAGAAACAAAAAACCACCAACAACAACAAAGAATAAAACCTTGCCAAGACAGCCCCCCCTTTTTTCCTTTTCTTTCATTTTCTTCTTTTAAATTTACATTCATAGCTTCTAGACAATGACTCCCATCTGCCTTCTTTTTCTTCTTTTTTTTTTTTAACAGAACCATTGGCATGAATCATCTTGCTCTGCATCATATTTCTTTGTCTTCCTAAATATTGAGAAAAAAAAAGTGAATGGTACCAGATTGGAAATAAAAAAAAAAAAAAGATCAGACCTAAATATACAATCCAAAATCAATGACAACAGAATCAAGAGAATCAAACTATAAGATATACACAAAAGGGACTTGTTATACTAGCAGTCCAAGGGGCTAAGAGTGGAGGTATGAGATGCATGCTGGGAGCAGTGGCAGAGGGAGGTCAGCACTGGTGGTGGGAATTGCTCTAATTTACTGTCACTATGTATTTTAAATATAACTGTGAAAGACTTGTAATTTTCATTGGTCTCAATAAAAATTATTTTTAAAAAGTATATTTCCTTAAGATTTTTCTTTTACATTATTCTGAAGTTTTCTTTTTTTTAAAATAAAATTAGGGGGCCTGGTGGTGGCGCTGGAGGTAAGGTGCCTGCCTTGCCTTATGCTAACCTAGGACGAACCGCGGTTCGATCCCCCGGTTCCCCATATGGTTCCCTGTGCCTGCCAGGAGCAACTTCTGAGCAAATAGCCAGGAGTAACCCCTGAGCATCACCGGGTGTGGCCCAAAAACCAAAATAAATAAATAAATAAATAAATAAATAAATAAATAAATAAAATAAAATAAAATAAACCCTCTTTATCTAGGAAACTAAATTATCCTCTACTTTACATTAAGAAGTCCCTTGGAACTTGGAAATACCACTGTCTCTATTGAAACCAAGTTCATACCATCCTAAGTGAGAGCAAGCATTAATGAATCAGACAGATGATTTTCTTGTCTCCACAAGCCAGACTTGAGCTTGGATGTAGCTTATAGACCTGGCAAGTGGAACACTCTCATCCTTATATATGTCCTATGAGGTTACAGGGATTAGATGAATAAAATTGAATGAGCAGCAGCATCTAACATAGTGCCTCTAAAATCATGCCAAGTCATTCTCTGTCCCCTGACACTGACCACATAAGCATAGCCCTGGCAGACAAGCTTGATTAAGTCATGAGTCTGACAGGCCTCAAAGGATAACAATGACTCACCTTTCCTAACCTCAAAGCTCATATACCCCCTTTTTGTCCAATGACTCACAAATTTACCCTAAAGGGCTGTCAAGATTCTATGTCAAAGAAAATAGTTAAACGTGTTGGTCTCTGCATTCTGCACCTTTCCAAAATTCTCTCTGGTATCTGCTTATTTTTCTGTTAGGGCAACATCTAAGTTTTCTCTGTTAGGGTGAAGTCTTCTGCTTGCTATTATGGGCATCAGTGTGGCTAAGTTCCCCTTTGAAGCCACTTGATTTATTGAATTGGAAAGCATTGGGTTTTCCTCATTTCTAAATCTTCAGAAATGGCTTTTATGAAATCAATTTATGAACAAGTGTATGCATGTCTTGCAATATAAATTTTCCTTAATTGCATTTATCATTTATATAGTTTTTATTCATTTTTTGGTGGCATCACATCAAACTGTGGTAAAGGAGCAATTCTCATCCTTTGCTCGGGACTCACTCCTGGGGTGCTTAGAGACCACTTGAAGGTGCTATTTGCACATCTCTGCCAGGGTGCCAAATCCTGCTTCCTATTTTGACTTTTAACCTTGACTCTCATGCTCAAAATATCACGATTAGATGATCTCACTATGCTTGACATCTGGAGTCCAAATCATTTCCCCACATGGCCCCCAAAGTGGGCCTTCCCTGACACCTTCCTGTGCCAGTATTTCTGGGAAAGGTCTATAATGTGTAAGAATCCAGAACTTAGGACCAAAGGATATTGATACTGTCATTTGTTGCCTTTAGATTCATCAAATTGCTCTAGTGACACATCCTATTGACAGAGGAACCACCCCCCCCCCACACCACCCCAGGAACTCACAACTTGGTATCAAAGTGTTCACAGAGCTTGGAAATAAAATTAATTATGCTTGGCAAGTCCTGGTATAATTGTGGTGTCTGAAGACAGAATATAGGCTTTTCCAAGGGAGAAACCCCACAGACCATCAATACAGTCATAGTTTCATAAATGGGCCAGTTCCTGCCTCTTCCTGAGGCTTTTTTGAACTCTTCCCAGCATTCTTGGAAAATGTCTGCTCACCTCAGAGTCAGCTCGGCCTGTCAATTTCACGTTGGAAAGCTGCCTTTCCTTTACCTGGAACCAGAGGGGCTGAGTCAGGGCAGAGGATTCTTGGAAGTCAGGACTGAGAAAGTTGGAGTGGCAGGAAAGTGGGGGCACTCACACAGGCTTCAGGCAAAACGAGGCATGACCAGAAATCATTAGCAATTTTTTTAACGTTAGTGTTAAATAATGCAAATTTAAATATTTGTGAGTGCAGTTCTGGGCATTAAATGCATTCACATTTTTGTTGAAAACACTAATGTCATGCATCCTCACAGCTCCATTTTCCTCTTAACACAAATTCAACTAAGTTAGATTTATTTTGGATCCAATGTTATATTTTTATTTTTACCACGTATTTGTTTCGGCATGATATTGCAAGATAACATTTTATGTGGTACCATTAAAATCAATATATGTATTTTTTCAGTGCATTGAACATACTCCTAAAAGTCTAAGACCATTCTTTGCTATGTATTGTGGGTATCCCCGCCCCCAACTTATTTATCCCACCTCAATGATCAGAACCACCCACACCTGGAATGGGTGGGTAGAGGAGTCTGCAGGAGGGAAAGAGAGGGGATAAGAAGGAAAGTTAGAGAGAGAAGTGTATGAGAGGCATCATCATCAGAGATTAAGCATCATATTCAGTATCACCAATTCTTTTTTTTTTTTTGTCCCCTAAATTCCCAATACAGACCAGGCAAGGGTCTGGGTTGAGGTGTATTTGGGGTGCATTTACTGTACCTCCTCTTTCTATACAGTCAGTGAGTATCACCAATTCTTATTACTTATCGTCATTTGATAAATAATTAGATTGTTTCCAGGTATTGGCTAAACAACAGCTCACTGATCAACAACAGCTCCAGGTATTGGTTATTAAAATATTGCTCCAATAAATATGGGAACACAACTATTTCTCCAAATTATTGTTTTTCTATATTTCAGGTAAATATCCAAAGTGGCTTAGATAAAGTTTGTAATTTCAATTTTTTGAATAACTTCTATACTTCTTTCTATAAAAAGTTAATGGCTTCTCTGTAAACTGTTTTAACTGCTGTACCAATTTGCATTCCCACCAATGGTATATAAATGCCCCTTATATTATGTATTCTTACCAGTGTTGTTTCTTAAGTACAATAGATATTTTTACATGTGTGGTGTGAAATGCCTCTAATTTTAGTTATCTGCATGTCTTCTTTGAAAAAAAGTGATGTTTTTCCCCAGAAATTTTCCATTTTGATCACAATCAAGTTCATTTAAAGATCTCATTTTGTCTATTTAAGGATCTTTTTTGACTCTGAATCAGGCATTATTTTTTTCTAGAAAGTAGAAAGACAATGTTAGAAGTTGAAAATACAAAGCTTATATAGTTAGAAAGAGGGGAAAATATTATTAACAAATTGGAAAAAATAATTTCAGGCAAAACTGCCTTCCCTTAGAAGAATGGCATGGGACATTTTTATGTGACATAATTCACTAGCGCAAACCAGGAAAACACAGTTGGGTTCAATTTCTACATTATGGAGAGGCTAACATTGCAGGTAGATGGATTTTGAATCTTGGTGAACTTGTCATGAATGAATCATTTGGGGATGATTGATCTTCCTCCTTATCCTCATGCTTTTTTGAACATTCTGGAATGGAAATTCTGTCCCCAGTAAAGACTAAATCACCATTCTCATCTCCAGTGTCTGGGTTCTGGGGATTAAATCTGGGTCAGTTGTGTGCAAGGCAAATGCCCTACCTATAGTAGTGTTGCTCAACCCTCCCTATTGTTTTAAATTTGGCTTTTAGACCATACCCATCAAATCTCAGGTTTACTCTTGGCTCTGTACTCAGAAATTATACCTTAGACCTGGCAGTGCTTGAGAGACCATCTGGTATCCTGGGGATCAAATTCTGGTTAGCCATATGCAAAGAAAGCACCCTCTCCACTGTACTACTTCTCCAGCCCCCCACGTCATTGTAATTAATATTAATATGAACAAAAAAGGATCCTATTTATGATCTCTATATCAAAGGACATTTATTCTACCATCTCCTTTTTACCCTAAGTTCTAAATTCATGT
This sequence comes from Crocidura indochinensis, assembly GCA_004027635.1. NCBI lineage: Eukaryota > Metazoa > Chordata > Mammalia > Eulipotyphla > Soricidae > Crocidura > Crocidura indochinensis. Next base: position 8,182 of record PVKC010010983.1, read on the forward strand.
TGATTCATTACCACTTTTCTAAATCTGCCTACCTATAGGTCTCCTCTGACACAAAAACTATTGTTTGACTCTTTTCTATTTACACTGCATTTATTACCTCTGCTATTTATGTAGCTGCATGCTAACTTTTTGGACAAAAAAGTATATGCTACTCTCCCAGTGAAAGCACATCAAGAACTTCACATTGATCTCAAGACAGAGATATCTCCTCATAAAATTACTATGCAAATTCTCAGCCTGTCAGCTATGGAACCACTCATATTGTTGATTTGTGTTCCTAATGTCTTCTCAAAGTTCAAGGTCCTAACATTACTCTCTAATTCAATCTTCATTCTACTAACAAATAAGTCATACAACTAAATTATTTATTCATTGTAATCTCATATCATTTCTTCAGGGAAGATTTCCTGTGAGTTGCATATAGCACATTGCACTATTATATTATTCCCTCATAGTTAGAGTCTTCTCTTTATTTGTATTAATCGTGTGATCATTTGTTTTATCTCTCTGGCCCCCACAGAGAAGGAAGCCAATGATGTCTCTGAACACCCATACTTTTGAGCTGGATCCAGGGTCAAGAGTCAAATTTGCTGCATCATCATTTTATATCCATATGCTCAGCCTACAGGTGCAGCCTCCAATCTTTATGTTAAATTTAAAAGTAGTTGTAAGGAATAGAACATTTCCAGCTTTTATCTTTCATTTTTCTGGCTTCTGTTCTAATTATTTAGTGACCATTCTTTTTTTGGAAATTTGGTCTTTGTTGCTTGCTCTTTGCAGCTTCACGAAGTCTGGCGAAAAATTCCATCTCAAAGTATGCCCTCAGGGAGCTGATGCATCTGTGATTTTTCTTCTTTAAATGTCTTGGGCAGCAATATATTTTGCCTATTTGATGCCTCCATAACTGGCTTATGCGTTTAGATCTCTGAGAAAATAGAAGCAACAAAGAGAGGTTTTCTTCAAAGGTGCTATCAGGATTTAGAAAGAACAAAACAACAGACATGTCAAGTAAAGTTATGATGCGAAAATTATTGTAATTATCAGGGATGAATATGTTTAACTTGGCAATTCCGTGGAGCCCTCATTCTTGGCCCACATTTTCTCCTTTTGAGTCTATGAACAATTCAAAGAGCCTGAAAGTAAAGACTGGGCATACTCGGGGACAGGGCATTTTTATAGGTGTTTTGCAGAAAGTGAAAGCATCACAGTAATTGTTAGACATATTTTTAACCTATAACTGCATCACCTGATAAGTAATACTTTTAAGGTCATTATTCATTTATTCCTTGGGAGGTGCTTGTCGAAAATGTTTCCAAACTTTCATGTTTCTATCGCACTCTTTTGTTCATTTTAGTCGTTCAAAAATATCACTTTCCAATGTTTCTCTTTGCTATGGAATACCCATTTCAGTCACTTATTTCCTCATGTTGTTGTTCCTCCACCTCATAAAAAGGAACCTTGTATAAATGAACCATGGCTCGTATTTCAACATACACTCCATCCTGTCTAACTAACCTGCTTGTCTTGTTGTGCCTTGTATTGGGTGATCACTGTTGATTATCTGAGAAGAAAAGGCATCCTTTCATTCACCAGCCCCAATAACTATCTCAGCTGTTTCAAGGAATTACTCACTATGTGCAAGAGAATAATTGTTTCTAAAAATCACTGATCATTTCTCCTTCAAACTGTGGTCACAGTTTGTTGCAGATCAGCTGAAAATTCAGATGCTAATACAAATTCTATAAATAAATTTATATTTGTAAATAAATTTAAATAGCAACTAAACTTGTTGGTAATATGTGCCAAACCTGTTGAACAGCAAGGGTCAACTTCTATTTAGGGACTGAGAATGATGACCAGAAAGAATGGATCCCAAGCTATGACCAGATATACTTTATTCCATTTCAATAATGCTTATATACTTTACAGGAAGAGCAATGGCCAGGAGTCAAGTCCAGTGGGGAACAACTAATCATGGGGGAATGGCACCTCTCTCTGTGCTGTCCCTCCCATCTCTGGAGCAGTGATGTCTTTAAAACTTTCAGTCTCAAGGAGAATCCTAGAACAATTTTTCTACAGGGTTCCTTCTTCTAGGAGGTTCAGGAACAGTGACACAGAAAAATCCAACAGTAATAGAAAACATCTCTGGGGCTGGAGCAGTGACACACATGGTAGGAAGTTTGCCTTGCACATGCTAACCTAGGATGGACCACAGTTCAACCCCCCGGCATCCTATATGGTCCCCCAAGCCAGGAGCGATTTCTAAGTGCATAGCCAGGAGTAACCCCTGAGCATCACCAGGTGTGGCCCAAAAAGCAAGAAACAAACAAATGAACAAAACATCTCTATGGATGGCATTCTGCAGTGCCTGACTGCTGGCAGCTGGTTTCTGTATCTGTAAACTGGATACTTCAGTTTGCAACATGCCATTACCTCGCATGAGATAGACATAGACCATAATTAATAGTACAGACATGTTAGAATGACAAAAATAATCAAAATGGACCAATGATATACAGTATCTGACCATACAACGTATAAACACCCTTTTTGTGCACCCTTGGCCTGTCTCCAAATCATATTTACCTCAGGTGGACATAGAAAACTGGGCTATTAGGAAGATCAAAATGATACTGAGTAAGATGCCTCTTTCTCCCTCATATCTGCTTAATTTAGAAACAAAGGTGAAACGACTCTTCCAAGTGTTTATATTTTTATTTAAAAATTGGTTACTGTATTTACTTATTTGTTTATTACTTTATTTATCCATGCAACATGATGGGCTTGCAGAAGTCACAGGACTTTAGTAATCTCAATTAGAGGCAATATTTCATACTTGTTTTGCTTGAGTAAGAACTTGACTTACAGAGACAAGTGCCTTTTTTAATGCCAGTGAAAGAGAAGTGGGGCCCAGAGGTTAGATTCCATTTTCTGTAACAAGATCCAGTGTTTTTGTCTTTAAAGCATTTCAAACATTTTATTTATTCTCTCTCTTTGATGAACCTATACCCGTGCCAGCAGCTGCTAGTTGTAATTGCAGTAAAGTCTAGGAGAAAAGAGAAGGATGCTGGCCCAACAAGCATAGTCTTCCAGAAACTTGAGGGTGTACTAATCCAGAACAGGGATGCAGGGAGAGAGAGTCTCCAAGGTTAGTAAGTAGTCCTTTCAATGATGCCTCAGATATGCTTCTCGCTCCTCGCTGCATCCCAAGCTTCTAATATATTCTCTGGTGGTCGGAGACACTCTCCCATCTTCTTGACTCTGTGTATACTATTGGATCCAACTTGCAGGAGTATCTAATACCACACAAGCTATTTTCTCAAGACTAGACCAGAGTAGGAAGACACTAGGCCCACATGGATCATGCCATTGTTTCTCCCACGAGCTATGAAATGACACAGATTCTCCCCAGTTTAGAGCTTGTCTGAGCTCCAGTTCTGACCATCAGAGTCAAAACTAACCAGTTGTTTAGGTTGTTTGTGCCCGAGGGAAATTCTAGAGTAGAAAAGGTCAGGAGATAAATATCTGTGACATACAGATATGACAATCATTATCCAAATGGATACAAATGACAATCACAACACAAAGGAAAATCACAACACAAATAAATATGCTTAGTATGATAGAAATAGCCAAGAAAAATGTATTTGTATTTATTAACGTAATACATAATATATGATAAAATAGGTCTGTATAAGGGACATAGCATATCAATATTTCAGAGGGATTGACTATATTTCCATTTTATTTATAGCAAAATTGCACAAAGATAGGCAATAACTGGCCTCCATTTTATTTTAACTTGGTCCTTTCCTTCACTGGTGAATTTTATTCTGTGGAGCTCAGGGATAGGAGATAGTTGGACTGACTTTCCCATAGAAAACAACTTTGGGGATTCTAAGTACATTCAACCTTGGTTTTCTAAGAGATGTTTCTTCTGATTTTGATATTTTTATACTTGATTATTGTGTCATCTTTTTTTCCAACAGGCCAATCTGAAGATTATTGTCTAAAGAGTCTAAGCCTGTTTTGGAGAAAGGAAGAGTCAGAACAGCAGATTTCAGGCACCACTGGGTAACAGGTTCTCAGCAGCATCTTCATCCTTCTGGACTTCATGCAGTAGCCAGTCCCCTGCTGTTCACTATCCTGACCTCTCCTCTCCTCCCCTCCTCTTGCATTTCCTCTGTTCTCCTCTCCTCTCTTCTCTTCTCACCTCTCCTCTCCTCTTTTCTCCCCTCTTCTTCTCCCCTCCTCTCCTAACTTCTCCCCTCCTTATCTCTCTTCTCCCTTCCTCTTCTAAGTTCCTCTTCCTTTGCCTCTCCTCTCCCATATTCTTTCCTCTCTTCTCCCCTCTCCTCATCTCTTTTTTCCACTCTTCTCTCATTTCCTCTCCTCTCTTTCCCTCCCATTTCTTCTTCTCTTCTCTACCCTCTTCTCCTCTCTACTCCTCTTTTCTCTCATCTCTCTCCTCTCTCCCCCTTTTCTCTCCTCTCCTTTCATTCCTTTCCTCTCCTCTCCCCATCCCTCTCCTCCTATCATCTCCTCTTCTCTTTCCTCTTGCTTTCCTCTCATCTCCTATACCTTCTCTTCTTCTTTTCTATCCCCTCTCCACCTCTTCTCTTTTATCACCTTTCCTCCTGTCTTTCTTTTCCTCTCCTCTCTTCTTCCATCTCCTCCTCAACTTCTCTTTCTCTCCACTCTCCTCCCCAATTCCCTTTTCTTTCCTCCCTTCTCCCCTCTCCTCTCCTCTACCTCCTTACCTATCTTCTCTTTTTATACTCTTCTCTCCACTACCCTCTTCTCTCTCCTCTTATTCTTCTTATCTGATTTCTTATTCCCTACCATCTCCTCTCCTCTGCTCTCTATTTCTCTCTTCTCTCCTCCTTCTCCTCTCCTTTCCTTTTTTTTAAAATATATTTTTATTTAAGTAGCATGATCATAGTTGGGTTACAGTTACAAACAGAATATCTCCCTTCCCCAGTGTAACTTTCTCCCCTCCCCCTCTTCCCATCACCTGCCTGTGTTTGAGACACAGTTGTTTTTAAGTTCAGTAAATTGTTTTTCTTTTCTTAAAGGATAAAAATAAAAAATATAGTAAAGGTGTGATAGTGGCAATCGCCGTTGTTTGCATAGGTCCAGAAAAATATGGGGAAAAAGGAAAAAAATCCTTGGTCTGATTACAAGAAGGCATCACCCCAGAAGTTTATTGGCATAACACCGACTCTGGATTCCAGGTGTACCAGTCTGTCCAACACGAGTCATTCTCCGTGGTCCCAGTGAAACTTTTTCACACTTTAGCTATTGTTGGTATCAGGTTCTTATATTTAAAGATTCTGGATTCTGTGCATTTCTTTCATCGATGTCAGGCTGATGTGGAGCATCCTCTAGTTTCAACATACCATTAAATGTGGAGCAATCTGCTCTGCAAGTAGGCTATTGCTGAGTCGTCTGGGTGTTGAGAGCACTCTTTGGAGTAAGTCAATGCCAAAGCAGTGGTAGGTCTTCCCTGGTAGAGGCTTGGATCCTGCTAATATTATAGACAATTGTGGTTGTTTCCATAGATGGTATCCATTGTTCAGGTGTGTGTGGGTGATGCTCATTCTTCTGAGGCCTAAGCCAAATCATTATGCCAATGTTTAGGGTATAAGGCCTAATTGCATTACCAAATTTGTAAAATAACAAAATTGGAGTTTTGTTGTGTCAAAAGATAAATAACTACATTTTGATTAATGTACAAATGTATAAATGTAGCAGAACTGCTTGGAAACAAGCGTATTCTTCTGATGAGGCACAGCAGAACTTAGAGTTTCTTCTGGGGGCTGTCCACTGTAGAAATATAAGTATAGCCTTTGACTCAAATAATTAAGGTTGCTTGCTACCCAATATATATCACTTTTTACCTATATAGATGAATTGATTGTTTTCTGAATCTATACATCTTGAAAATGTCTTTCAGTAGCTGTATGGAATTCTTCGTGAGGTAAATTTTATAAATTAAGGAAAATAATGTTAATGAATAAAGCAGTGACATACCCACGTTTCTGTCTTTTAATAACTCAGTTGAGAGTTCTGTGAGGACATTCAACAATGGCTTGTCCTTGAATATTACAGGGGATATAAATAGTATGTTTGACTTACCATTCTTTGCAAAATGATTAAAATTTTTATTAATGGAGAGATAACACAGTGGTAGAGCATTTGCCTTGCATGCAACCAATCTACGATGAATGGTGGTTCAAATTCTGGCATCCTATATGGTCCCTTGTTACTGCCAGGAGCTATTTCTGAGTCCAGAGCCAAGAGTAACCCCTGAGCACAACTGGGTGTGACCCAACCGCCCCCCAAAATTTATTAAAGTAGGCTTGATCATTATCAGTTTTGATGGCATGACATAAAAGCATTGTAATAAAAAGAAACAAATAGCAGGGGCCGGGCGGTGGCGCTGGAGGTAAGGTGCCTGCCTTACCGCGCTAGCCTTGGACGGACCGTGGTTCGATCCCCCGTGCCCCATATGGTCCCCCAGGCCAGGGGCGAGTTCTGAGCGCATAGCCAGGAGTAACCCTTGAGCATCACTGGGTGTGGCCCAAAAAAAAAAAAAAGAAACAAATAGCATTAGTTCTTTCTGAAATCAAAGGGACAGCCCATATAAAATAAGAATAAGTATAAAAAACTAAAAGCCAAAATGATTGTTTGGGAAGATGTTAACATGACTAATATCCATTTGCTACAACTCATTTATTTGTAGACCTCAGGGATTAGCTACAGCTATATGAGGGGTGCAGTGCACACAAATAGAGCAAGTACAGATTATTTGCTTGTCTTGTCTTAGTGAGATGCTATACTGTACCTAAAGGCAATGAGCATTTGTGTGTAGGACATTCTGCTCTTCTACAGCTGACTTAAATATTGGCATTGTTAGGTAGGTGATTGGCTGATTTGCTTCTTAAAACCATTGGACAAGGGAGATCAGAATGAGATCTTAAATGGGAGAACTTTGGTAAAATAGCTTGCAGTTATTGAAGCAATTCTTGAACTACAGGGTTGTGAATGATTATGGAAGCAGTGACAGTTCCAGAGGAAGGCCAACTGCATAGACTGAGTCACTTACTATATTGCATGTGGGAGAGTAAATAAATCAAAGTGGCAAGTTCCACTTAATGAGTTGGATTATAATTAGTACACATTTTTGTGGTCAGAAATGGGTCAACAATCCCACCTTTCCCTGCTATTGAGCCATAAATATAAAATGTCAGCACATTAGGAATAGGAGAGGAGCAAATGATGGAAGAGATTATAAAGGGAGGCCTTCTGAACATATCCCAAGTTTTTCCTGCCAGGTAATGGCAGGAAAGTTCTCCTGATAAATCAGCCAAAGCTCTTTGTTGAACATCACTAAGAGGTAATACTGAGTCAATTTCCTTCTTACAGATGGGTAGAATAATATAATTATATAATGGTCATATCCCAGTAAAGCATACACTCGTAACTCCCTTTAATTATTAGAGCAGCTATTAATTCCAAATATGATACAATAATGTGAGGTTGTTTATTATGTAAATACATCTATTCTATTGGACAAGGTAATTGGACATTTAAAGCAGTTGGTGATTGAGTTGTTGCAAAATATAATCACCATACCTTTTCTTTAGGGATAAAGAGAGAAAGATAGTACTCTGGGGGTGGTCCATAAATAACTCCAATTCCTTTTGACCCTCTGGATTTAATTGTATTTGACTATCCTGTACAGAATGCCCTTCTACAGTGAGAAACACGTTGCTAAACTCGAAATAGAAATACCGAGAGAGGGATGGAACCAATTAATGTTTTCCAGCAGTTTCTGAAAACCATTGACTGTTTTTGAGGTCTTTCCAGTAGATGGAATATTTATGAGAACATACTGTAATGCACTTAAGAATATAACCAAATATTCATATGGGGTAGCATCTGAATTTTTGTTAGTAACTCATATCCAAATGCTGGTGAGCATTTTATTATATATTCATATAATCTTTGAAGCTTCTCATTGAACACACCATCAGAATATTTTCCATGTAGTACATAATGTAAATATGAAAAAATCATGCATAAAAAGGACAGAGATACAGTGACAAAATATTGACACATAGTTAACTGATCACTCCCTGGGGTAAAATAGTCTACTGAAACCTTATGATGTAAAGAAGCAATGCAAAATGCAAAGAATTTGCAGTCCTCTGATGGATAAGAATATTACAAAAGTAGTCTTTAATATCTACTACAACCTGCAAATCCTTAGAAATCGCTGCAGGAAAGGAAGAGCAGGTTGAAGTGTTCCCATTCAAATCATGGTAACATTTAAATTTCTCAAGTCAGTCAATAGTCATCATTTGCCTGATATTTTTGGTAATACAAAGACAGGAGAATTCCATTCCTCTCCCAATTCCTCATCTCTTCTCCTCCCCTCTACTCTACTCCTTTCTCTCCCCTCCCCCTTCTCCTCTCTTCTACAACAGTCTTCTCAGCTGGTATCTGAAATACAGCCTTATTTGTCACAAGTGTGCTTTTGCTTAAAACTTTACAGTATTTCCTTACCAATGTGAGTCAGTCTACACTACCTCCCTTCTGTTGAAAACTTTTCTTGGCTACTCTCTAAAGAATTTGAATGAGGTTCTTTATATTCCATGTGATTAAATTCTTTGTATTGACCTCCACCATTCTCATAATGCCTCTGCCACATCCAACCACATATGCTGTGAAACAATGTTGCACTACCTACATATATTTACATATGTGCACACACATGCATGCATGTACATACACAGAGTATAATTGTCCAGTAACTGAGATGAGAATGCTTTGACAATACTGCACAGTAATAACAATGATTCTCACACATAGACATCTTTTTCACAGCTCTTGCTACTCTTTTAAGGGATGTCAGTTAAAAGCAGAGTTCGTTGACTTCTTCCCACTTCCTTTACCTCTTTACAATGAAGCATGACACAATTGGGCAACTGAATTGACCCTAGTTTGAGAGAGAACAACTAACTTAACCAAAACATTGCTCAAGTCTACACTCTTCTTAGTTTAATTTACAAGCCTCATAACATTTTAAAATATGAATGGAAGGTCATATTTTTCCAACTCAGAACTCTTGTTTCAAAGAAAAACAAACTTATTGGTACACAAGATGAAAGGCTCTAAAAATCTTTTAACAAAGACTTTAGACATTAAATAACTTATTGCATAGCACTTTGATGAATTATAACAAGTGTAAATAAATAAGAAACATATGGATAGGGTTTTCTTTGAAATAGAAATGGATATGAATTTGCAAGAAAAACTTTAAAATAATAAACAAAGCCTACAATTACTACATACAGTATTGCTTTTTTAAAAATTTCCTTTGTTTATTTTTATTTTCAACTTATATGTATATTATGAGGGTGTTAAAATAAAGAGTTATTTGGGATATTTTTGGTTATCATATAAAATATTGTGATAAAAATGCTGATAAAGGGGCCAGAGCAGTGGCGCAGTGGTAGGGCATTTGCCTTGCACACGTCTGACCTAGGACGGACCACAGTTTGATCCCCCAGCATATGGTTGCCCAAGCCAGGAGCGATTTATGAGCACATAGCCAGGAGTAACCCATTAGCATCACTGGATGTGGCCCAAAAACCAAATATATATTATATTATATATATATATATATTTGGTTTTATAATATATATTATATATAAAGTTTGTTACTGTTTTTAACATATTATATCTGATTTATGCATAATCTCCGGTTGATCAAAAATGTATCACTAAAAGTGACTCCCACCTCCAAGGACTGAGGCAGAAAGGAGAGTTTTTTTGGTGTACCTGAAAAGTGTCACCAGGCAAGCTACCTCTGCCATAGGAACAGATCCAGAGGAGTGCAGTGCACTTCTTTCTCCTAGTTAATGAACCCAAGCACAATCTATAAAAAAGCATCACACTGCAACCGTGACAATGGTGAAACAACACAGGCCTTCACCAAGCTTAGAAAATGAAGATGGTAGCTCAGATGATCTAAAAAGTACAAACCATATATTTAGCCTCTCATATTAAAACTTTAGAGAAGAAATATGAAGGATGCTCATAGAACTTAAAGTATAACATGAACTGAACAAAGCACAAATAAGAATCAAAGAAATGTGAAAGTGGAAATGAGAAAATTCCTAACTGAAATAACAGGACTAAAATACTTGGTCAGTGAAATGAAAACTTCATGGGAAAGCTCTCAAACAGAGTAACAGCAACTGAAGAGAGAATTAGTGAGCTGAAAGATAAAATATATAACAATTCCCTATAACAGAAGGGGGATAAAGTCTTAAAACAATCAGACAGGGGCCCGGGAAATAGCATGGAGGTAAGGTGTTTGCCTTTCATGCAAAAGGTCATTGGTTCAAATCCCGGTGCCCCATATGGTCCCCCAAGCCTGCCAGGAGCAATTTCTGAGCATGGAGCAGGAGTAACCCCTGAGCACTGTCGGGTGTGACCCAAAAACCAAAAAAAAAAAAAAAAAAGAAAAAGAAAAAAAATCAGACAATGGGGAAAAAATCCTAAAATAAGATGAACAGACAAAATAGAAGTCTTTGTTTAACTCAATAGAAACAACATAAGAATCATTGAAGTCCCAGATACAGCGACAGAAAATCCACATAAAGAATCAACAGTCAAGGACATTATTGCAGAGAACTCCCAGAACTACAGAGTGAATTAAACCAAATCCTAAATGACCAAAGAATACCAACAAAAGAAATTCAAAGTAAAGCACCCCAGGATACATCCTAGTCGCAATGATGAATAACACAGATAGGGATAGAATACTGCAAGCAGCAAGATCAGAAAGAAAAATTATATTCAAAGGAGTATCCTTAAGATTTACAGCAGATTTATCAGAAGAAACACTTAAGGCCCAAAGACAGTGATAGGATATACTGACAAAACTCAACAAAATAAATGATTTGCCAAGAATACTTTTTCCAGCCAGGTTTAAAGGAAGGATACTTGGCTTCAAGAATAAAGAAGAGCTTAACAACTTTACAGACTCAAAACCAGTCATAAAGGACAAATTTAAAAATCTATGTTAAGACAAGACAGGCCATCAGACACGCCAAACTCCTACATTAAGATGACACTAAATCTCATGAAAATTATCTTTCTCAATAATAAAGAATTAAATGTATTAGGTAAGAGACACAGAGTGGAAAATGAATCAAAAAGCTGAATCCAATATTTTTCTGCCTATGAAGAACATGTCTGAATCATCAGAGCAAACAGATTCAAACTCAAAGGTTGGAGAACAATAATTCAAAAAAACAGCTCCCTTAAAAATCTGGAGTGGCCATATTAATTTAAGATGACACAGACTTTAGACTTTAAAGAGTTAATAAGGAATAAAGTTGGAAATTTCTTAATAATAAAGGGATATGTACAACAGGAAAAAATCACAAGGCGAGCAAAATGTTTAAAATGACTGCTGACAAATTTGAAGGAGTACATCAATATCAACAGAATAATAGTGAAAGACTTCAACATAGCCCTGTAACCCATTGATAGGTCAACCAAGCTGAAATCTAATAAGAATATATTAGCTCTAAAAGGAGAAATGGAAGAAAGTGGCCCAGTTGATATTTACATCATATATTTGATATATGCAATGAAATTAAAAGTCAATTACAAACAGAGACAGAGGAAAACTTTAACACATAGAAATGAAACATCTCACTATTGAACAAACAGTGGGTCAGGAACAAGATCAAGAGAAAATCAAAAGATTCTTAGAAACAAATGAGAACAAAAATAAAAATTATCAGAATTTGTAGTACATAGCAAAAACAGTGATAAGAGGAAAATGTATGACTTTACAAGCACTCATTTGGAAGAAAGGGCCTACAAAAATACCTTAATGGCATGACTTATAAAATTAGAAAGTGATCAACAAAATGAACCAAAATTAGGCAGACAATAGGAAATAATAAAACTTAGAGCAGAACTTAATGAATTGGAAATAAAAGAAACTATCTGAAAAATTAATGAAAGCAAGAGTTTTTCTTTGAAAACAAAAACAATATAAATAAACCACTAGCAAAACTCAGAAGGAAGAAACTTAAACCAAATTAGAAATGAAAAGGGAGAGATTACAACATACATTAGAGAAACTCAAAGGATAATCAGAGACTACTTTGAGAAACTCTATGCCACAAAATAAGAGAACCTGGAAGAAATGGACAAACTCTTGGACTCTAATAACCTTGTCTTGTTGAACCAAGACAATCTAGTATATTTGACCTGATGCATCACATTGAGGAAATTAAAATAATAATCAAAATTCTTTCCGCAAACAAAAGCCCAGGTCTATATGAATTCTTAACAAATTGTTTCAAATCTTTCAAGAGGACCTATTATTCCAATCTTTCAGGCTCTTCCATGAAATTTAAGGAATATTTTAAGGAAAAGAAACACTCCAAAATAGTTTTTACAAAGCTGGCATCACCCTGATACCAAAAGCAGACAGAGATGCCACAATAAAAGAGAACTATGGACCAATACCCTGATGAAAACAGATACAAAGATCCTCAAAAAAAAAAAATCCTAACAAATAGGATCGAATACCTCAAGGTCATACACCATGGCCAAGTAGGTTTTATTTCAGAGATGCAAGGATAGTGTAAAATAGATAAGTCAATCAATATTATATACCATATCAATAAAAGGAAAAATAAAAACCATATGATTATAAAATAGATGCAGAGAAAGCATTTAATAAGGTATAACACCCATTCATGATTAAAAACATTCAGCAAGATTGGAATGGAAAAAAAACTTTTTTCAATATAGTCAAGGCCATTTACTACAGGCCCATGGTAAATACTATACTCAACATAGATATACTTAAATATTTTCCTCTAAAATCTTACACAAACAGGCTACTGCCTCTCACCTCTCACTCCTATTCAACATATTAATGGAAATATTTGCCATAGCATTTATGCAAGAAAAAGATACCAAGAGCAAAGCATAGAAAAGCATGATTAGAAAAAGAAAAAAGTCAAACTCTCACTGTCTTCAGATGACATGTTACTATATTTACAAAACCAAAAAAACTTTACCAAAAAGCTTTTAGAAATAATAGATTTGTTTATATACAAAGTGACAGGCTACAAAATTAACTTGCAAAAAGCAATGACTTTCATATACACAAATAATGATAGAGAATAAATAGACAATAAAAAATCAGTCTCATGCACAATAATGCCACAGAAACTCAAATACTTTGGAGTCAACTAAAGAGGTGAAGGTTCTATACAAAGAAAACTACAAAACACTGCTTCAAGAATTAAAAGAGGACGCAAGGAAATAAAGCCATATATGCTGTTAATGGGTTGTAAGAATTACCATGATTAAAATGACAATATTTCCAAAGTATTGTACAGATTTAATGCAATCCCTCTAAGGATACCCATAACATTCTTCAAAGAAGTGAATCAAACACTCCTGAAATTCATTAAGAATAAAAGTCCATGAATAGCTAAAGAAATCCTTAGGGAAAAGAATATGGGTCTCACTTTCCCAACTTTAAATTGTATTACAAAGCAATAGTCATTAAAATTCTTGAGTATTCAGAGAATGACTCCCAGACATACAATCAATTAATCTTTGATAAAGAGGCAAGAAACACAAAATGGAGCAAGAAAAGCCTCTTCAACAAATAGTTTTGGGACAACTGCCAGCCACATGCAAAAAAGTGAAGTCAGTACTCTATCTTATACTACTCACAAAAGTCAAATCAAAATGGATCAAAGACCTTGTTATCAGACCTGAAACTATAATGTATAAAGAAAAATAACAGACAAAACACTCCATTAAGACTAATGTATCTTCAAGGAGGAAACACCACTATCCAAATAAGTGAAAGCAGAGATAAATAAGACTACATTAAACTGAAAGGCTTCTGTACCTCAAAGGAAACAGTGACTAGGATACAAAGGCCACCATGGAAAGGAGATACTATTCACCCAATAGTCATCAGATAAAAGGCTAACATTTAAAATATGCAAAGTGGACAGAACTTAACAAGAAAAAAATTACCTTATCAAAAACTGGAGAAAAGAAATGAACAGACATTTCCTTAAAGAAGTACAGGTGGCCAAAAGGCACATGAAAAAATGCTTCACATCACTAATCATCAGGGAAGTGTAAATCAAAACAACATGAGGTGTCATTTCATGCCACAGAGACTGGCACACATCACAAAGACCAAGAATAACCAGTGCTGGCATGAATATGAGGAGAAAGGAGCTATCAGTCCTGCTAGTGGGAATGCATCTAGTTCAGCCATCTGGAAAACAATGGATATATTCCTCAAAAAATTGAAAATTGGGGCCAGAGAGATAACATGGAGGTAAGGCGTTTGCCTTTCATGCAGAAGGATGGTGGTTCGAATCCTGGCATCCCATGTTGTCCCCTGTGCCTGCCGGGGGCGATTTCTGAGCATGGAGCCAGGAGTGGCCCCTGAGCACTGCAGGGTGTGACACAAAAACAAAAAAAATTGAAAATTGAGTGCCCTTAGAATCCAGCAATACCACTACTAGGGATATTCCTGAGAAACACAAACACAAAATACAAAAATGCCCCCTGCACTCCTATGTTCATTGCAGCTCTATTTACAATAGCCAGAATCTGAAAACCCAGGTACTCAACAACAAATGAGTGCTAAAAAAACTGTGGTACATCTACACAATGGAATACTATGCATCTGTTTGGAAAATGTAGGACCAGCCTTGATATGAAGCTTATCACAAAGAGTGGTGAACACAGTTAGAGAAATAACTACACTAACAATTGCACTCACAATAACAATGATCTAGAAATAGAATGCCTTTCTCAAAGACATGTGGTAGGAGAGGAAGGAAATGAGGGACATTGGTGGCAGGAAAGTTATACTGGTGAAGGGGGGTGAAGTTGTACTGGTGAAGGGGTTTTATTTATCCCAATTTATGACTGAAGCCCAACTATGAACAAATTTGTAACCATGGTGTTTAAATAAAGAAATTATTTTAAAAAATAAAGAAAATCACTGTAATAAAAGAGTATCACTCACATTAGGTAATTAAAATTATAAAAATATTCATCATTATTCTTGAGTAAAATGTTCACCTGACAGATAAACTTCATTCAAATTTTAATTTATTTTATTCATTAAAATTTTTACATTATTTTTAACAATGTAACATTTTAAAATAATTTTTTAATAATTTAAAATATTTTTATTTTGAATTATTTTCTGTCAATTAAAAATGATGGAAACCGATCCATGCCTGCCCAGATGGCTTGACTGCTAAGAACTGTAAGTCTTGTCTTTTCTTTGTGTTTCTTTGTCCTCTGCTGACCTCCGGACCTCCTGGGAGTGGACCAAATGGCCTGAAAAAGACTCGCTCTCCCAGAGGTCTAGCCTAGGGCGAAACACCCAGGAATACCTCATTAGACTGAAAACCGGCTATCGCAAGTACTCTGCAAAGCAAGGTCCCCTGATTGTGACGTCAGCCTGGGAATTTCTCCGTATCCACGCCTGCACAGTAGGGTTGACTGCTAAGAACTGTAAGTCTTGTCTTTTCTCTGTGTTTTATTGTCCTCTGCTGACCTCCGGACCTCGTGGGAGTGGGCTAATAATAGACTGCAGAAGAGCACGGCCGCTCCGCTTCGCTCTGTGGCTGTGCATTCTTTCTAAGGATAGCACATCAATGCAACAAGAAGAGAAAAAAACACACTAAGGACTGTGATGGATCACAGAAACCCAGCATTTCTCTCTAGATTGTCTTCTCTGCTGTAAGCCTAGGCCCAAGATTTGATCCTCTCAGAGGCCTCATTCACGGAAGACTCCACTCACTTGTAGGCTAATAGACAAACCCAGAAAGGCTAGAACCAGAGGTGTCCAGCTGTGCACTTCATCTACCCAATGAATACCACCGCAACACGTAGAAAAACACACAATTCTAGTGTGAAAATGGGGAAACAACGCAGGCCAGCGTCAGACATAGAGAACGAAGAAGACAATTCTTATGACGAGATAATGACCAACGAACTAATCAATCTCTCAGATAAGGACTTTTGAAAAACAATATGGAAGATGCTCAAAGAACTCAAAGAAACCATGGACCGAGTTGAGCAGAACACTAATAAGAACCAAGAAAATATGTTGACACAAATCACAAAACTCCAAACTGAAATAACATGTCAACTAACAGATCTGAAAAACTCAGTAAATGAATTGAATGGTAAAATAAATGATCTCAACACCAGGGTAGAAGAAGCTGAGAATAGAATTAGTGCTGTGGAAGATGAGATAAATAACAACTCCATACAGTGGGAGAGATTAGAAAAAAAACTTAAAACAAATGAACAGACAATGGAAAAATAGGCAAAGAATGGGAACAGATGAAAATAGAAGTCTATGATAAGATCAACAGAAACAACTTAAGGATCATTGGAGTCCCAGAGACACAGGAAGAAAATTTCCAGGAAAAATCAATGGTCAAGAACATCATTCAAGTAAAACTTCCAGAACTAAAGAATATATGTGATCAAATCTTGCATGCCTGAAGAGTACCAACCAAAAGAAACCCCAGAAAAAAATACCCCAAGACACATTCTAGTCACAATGACGAATCCCACAGATAGAGACATAATTCTGCAAACAGCAAGATCAAAAAAGGAAATACA
Source organism: Crocidura indochinensis (assembly GCA_004027635.1). Lineage (NCBI taxonomy): Eukaryota > Metazoa > Chordata > Mammalia > Eulipotyphla > Soricidae > Crocidura > Crocidura indochinensis. The sequence goes on from PVKC010010983.1 coordinate 24,916, forward strand.
TTCAAGGGAGCATCCTTGAGATTTACAGCAGACCTGTCACCAAAAACACTCAAGGCCAGAAAACAGTGGTGGGATATTGTGACAAGACTGAATGAAATGAATGCTTCACCTAGAATACTGTACCCAGCAAAACTCACTTTCCGGTTCGACGGAAAAATACATGGTTTCACAGACAAAAAACAGCTCAGAAACTTTACAGACTCAAACCCACGCTTAGGAGAAAAACTGAAAGACCTAATTTAAGACAAG
>PVKC010010984.1:0-25175 GCA_004027635.1 Crocidura indochinensis
CTATTTGTTAAAGGGATTGCCTTTGGTCATCAATTCATAATGCTTGGAATAGTTCCAGATAGACACACTGATTTTAACTTGTTGTGTTACACAATGTAGATTGTTTTCATGTCGGCTGTCATTGGGGTCTTTCCAAAGATAAAATAACTTTAACCATTTGGCCTTTCTTATCTTTTGTTTCTCATTATATTCAATCTCCTCAAAGCACCAACAGAAGTTTCCTATAGAAAAAGAATGAATTAAGAGGAAGCACACATACCCACAAAACAACCTATAGACTTTTATTTCTAAGCAAGATTGTCTTTTCCCAAGAAATATTATCTTCTTGTTATGCGTTTTGGTTTTTTTTTTTTTTTGCTTACAAAATCAAGTTTGAAATTTGATAATAATAAAAAAGAACTGGTATGGGCCTATTATTATTTCATGATAGTCTCAGAAAACAGATTTAAAAATTAGAGGTAGGATTTAAATATAAATTTTATAACCATTATATTCTATTTTGAATGTTAAAAAAAAGCTTCCTGGGGCCCGGTTCGAATCCCGTTGCCCCATATGGTCCCCCGTGCCTGCCAGGAGCAATTTCTGAGCATGGAGCCAGGAGTAACCCCTGAGCACTGCCGGGTGTGACCCAAAAACCACAAAAAAAAAAAAACTTCCTAAAAATGTATAATTTAATTTTAGGAATATTTTTCTTCAATTGATATTGGTATTCTTTTTGCTTTATTAAGTTCATTAGATCATTATAGAAATACTTAAATAACTATTATTTGCTATAATTGTTCTGTCCTATGTCCAGGTTGAATTACCAAAAAATAATACTATTGGAGAGAAAGAATATCTATGTATTAAGTTTGGAAGTAATCTGAATCTATTAAAATAGTAAAAAAGCAACTGTGGTTGCCCATAACTAATGCCTAACCCTTTAATCCTCTGTTTATATCGTTTTTATTAAACTACTAAACTCTAAATTCTTAGTGGAAGTGTATGCTATTCAAAAGTGAATAACCCACATAAGTAAGCATTTTCTTAGCCATAAGGGAATTCAGTACTTAGTTTTTAAAATAAAATTAGCATCATGATTTCCTTATGTTCACCTTCATTCAGCTCTGGAAAAGGAAATAACATGAACATTTCTAAAATTTCAGCTACAGGGAAAATATGATGTAGAACTTTGATTGATATCCAAAGAGGAAAGTCAAATTAAAAATTAAGAAGAGATATAGCTTAAACTTTTCTTAAAAACTTTTATATTAACAATACTGCTATAGAATAGGTTTTTCTTTAATTTTTGATGAGATGTTAAAGGAAAAACAGTTTGATATGTGAAAGAATATTTAAAGGAAACAGGTCATCAAAGCCATTAATCTATCAAGGTTTCAAGTTTCTTGAAATTAATAGAAAGTAACATCTTATAAATCAAAAAACGAATTTTAGGTAGAAAAGGACTAACTATAAGAGTACATATACTATGACTTATTTAGAATTTCTTCTTTGATACAAATAAAAGTATCTTTTGTAGTTCAAATTAAGGAACACATGATTAATGGCACATAAATATTTGAATGTTTGTTCAAGTTATTTCCTTGGATAACTAGCCTGAGAGGTGTATCCTTAAATTATCTGTAAAAGAATGTAGTTACATAAAAATTAATAAGTGCAAATTTCACCTTCATTCCTTCTTTTTTCATCTGCCTTCATCCTTCCTTCCTTCTCTTCCTTCCTTCTTCCTTCCTATCTTACTCATTCCTTCCTTCCTTGTTTTCTTCTTTCCTTCTTATTCTACCTTCCTCTTCCATCCTTTTTCCCTCTCTCCTCTCCTGATCTCCCTCCATTCTTTCTTCCTCTCTACTTCTTTCCCTCTCTCTCTCCTTCCTTCCCTCCCTCTCTTGTTCCCTTCCTTCCTTCCTCCCTCTCTTCTTCCTCCCTCCTTCCTTCCTTTACCTTTCTCTTATCAGGTGAGACCCACCAAGCAAATCGTTCTTTTGCTGATCAATGACTATTTTGAGATGCAAAATTCTGACATTTGAAATTATGTTTCAGGGGCTACAGCAGTTGTCCCACAGTTTGGGTGTTTGCCTTGCACAAAGGTGACCCAAATTTAATCTCTAACATAATACTGAGCACCACCCGGAATGAATTTTGACCGCAGAGATTTGAGTAGTCTCTGAGTTCCCTGGCCCACAAACAAACAAAACAATAACCAAGGTTAGGGACTAGTGCAGCAGTCCAGGCTCTTAAGCTTTGGCATTATACAGGGCTGGTCTGGGTCGCAATGTCAGAATCTAAGAGTCAGAATTAACTGTAACCTAAATGTTGATTTTATAACAAGGTGTGCTCTTGGTTAGAAGTAATACTAGAAATAACATAGCTTTGGTTCCTCTATCCTGTGTGCTTGAGGAAGTTAACTACTATGAAATTGAGTTTTCTGTGAGACTAAGTGCAGCCATGACAGGTTGCAGTTTGAAGGCATAAAGATTAGGCCCAGAAGAACAGTCGTTCCTGGAACCAGGCCCTAGGTGTAAATTATATCAGAAATTATATCCATATATAGCCAGAAATTATACCCATATAACACTAAACAGTAGCTGACATGGCCAGATGACAACAGCACCCTTGGTCTGTCCTAGGTATCCCTTTAAAATTGCCATGTAAATCATTCTCAGGGTCCTCATTTCTTAGAAGACTTTGAACCCCAGCATGCTGGAATAAATCTCCTTGTATTTACATTACTGCCTGTCTCCCTTGTGGTCTTTTGGGTATTGTATCCTGACACTGGATTTAATCCTAGTACCCTAAATGGTTCCCCAACCCACCAGGAGTGACTAGACCATAAAGAATCACTTTGTGTGGGCCAAAAACAAACAAAGATTAAAAGTTAATGAAAATGTAATGAGGAAATTTCTGAAAGACAAACTTTAATTTAATTTAATTTAATTTCCTCAGAGAAGAACCTAATACAACTACACAGACTACCACTGTGAAAAGATTTCTATATACACATAAAGATGTAAATATTTTCTATGGGTGTGTTGAAGAAGAAAGTCTTTGAAAAAATAAAGACTCATTTAATGCATCATTCATTCATTCTATTGTGGGTGAATTCATGCTTGCTCAGTACAAAAGTGATATACTAAAGTCCTAACTCTTGCACCTCCAAAGTGACCTTCTTTAAAATTTACATATGTACATATGTAATAAGTTTACAAAGGTTACATAGGGGAGCAGGGCAGGTCCCATCCAATATAGAGAATACTCTTATGAAAAGATAAGGCAGTCATAAGGAAATTCTATTGTACATTGTTTTTGTTTTACAAAAGACAATAGGGCCAAAATGGTTTCACTTATTATGAGACAATGTCTCCAACCCAAGGTGTAATGTCTAAATTATTTGTGATTTCTATTTCTTCCAAGAAGGTGGTCTTAATCAAAAGAAGTATTAGCAAGTAATTTACCTTATGATTTCTGTTTCTCCATTAAGCTAAATGGCTTTTCCTAAAATACAAGTTTTGTGGTTGTTTGTTTCTTTGCTATTTCAAGTCAGCTTTCCTGTCTTACTTTCTTTGTGATTAAATAAAAAAAGAAGAACTAAGCAAACAAACAGCAGCAAAAATAATCACTCTTTTGGAATATTGGAGTCAATTAAAATGCCCACTTGAAGGAACCAAGGCAAAAATGTTTTCCTATAGATTTCAGGACATAAATCCATTCACGAAGAGATTTTGGATTTCTAATCTCTGTGGTGAAAACTTTCATTGTTTTAGTGCATTCAATATGTGATGCTTTTTCTTGTGTGGGTTGTAGGGTGGGTGGATGTGTACTTGTATTTCCATATAAAACATTTAAAATCTTGCAGTCTAGTAATCACAGGTAAATGCAGGCATTATTAGAGAAGGAAAAATACAGAAAAATAGAATTCAAAAACAATTGGAAAGAGGAAAGTCTTATAAACTATTATTTTGATTTCAGGGTCTTACCAATGATGCTGAGAGATTACACTCAGATCAGTACTTGGGGTAACAACTACATTATCTTGGGGAACATGCTAGAATGGTACCCATCTTGATATCATACTAAATATTGCATCTCTCTGAATCTTCTGTTAATAAAATAAAAAACAAAACTGATAGCAACTAGAAATGTAGGAAGTGAAAAAAGAAAATGAGTTATCATTGAAGCGTATTTAATTGCAGAGCATAATGGTGACTTTTATTGATCAAAAATGTTCATGTATTTATATAGCAGTCTTAAAGAGATAATAAACAGATTAGAAAATGATCCCCTTCACTTGTAAATTTCTTATCATAGTTACAGTCACATGAACTTTATCTCAAAACAGTATCCCCCCCAGGGTACTTATAATACACAGTAGAGGGTTCTTTCGACATTTTCAAAGCACAGTTTCAAAAAGATGAGGTACTCATCTGGAAACATGAGTAGAGTTGAAAATGGTCTGCCTTCAGGGAGAGCGTTCATTTGTGGGATTTATAAAGAAGAGTCATTTCTGTTCTGAAGAGAGCTCAGTTTAAATACACACATCACATGCTGATATATGTATTTTTGGATGGGCATATTTGTGTTTGTAGGATGTGTCTAAACTGTAAAATAAGTAAATACATTTTAGAAAAATGGAAAATATTAAATTGAAGATATTTGTTAAATAATTAGAAGTGAAAATTCCTTTGTTGACAGAAATGACAGAAAACTGTTGAAATAAAGAACACATTTTAGAACTATACTAATTTCCATTTGAAATGTTTTTAGTTTTGAACTTTTGATAAAAATCACTATCATTATCTGTCAGTTTATTTATACCACAAAGCCATGACCATAATAAAAATTAATCATATAATGATGCAAAGTGCCTGCTTAGCACTTCAGAAGTTGTTTTAGTTGAAACAAAAGGCTTTCTTCTGATCTTATTTTGATCAAATTAATCAATTATGACTCTCAACTTGCCAAACATCAAAATTAGTAGATGACAGAAGGTTTGATTTTATTTATTTTTATTTCTTCTCTCTCTCTCTCTCTCTCTCTCTCTCTCTCTCTCTCTCTCTTCTCTGGCTTTGGGGCCACACCTCACAGTACTCAGGTTTACTGGCTCTACACTCAGGAATCACTCCTGGAAAATTCAAGGACCGTGTGTATTGCCAAGGATCTTACCCAGTAGACCTCTTGCAAGGTAAGCACCCTACCTACTGTGATATTGATCTGGCCCTGATTTTATTTTTTTGGAAGAAATGTAGTATGTATGACTTGGAAAAGCCAATTTTTATTCTCTGGACCAAAGCATCACTCCCTGTGAATAAGTAGATGTATAACTATAAAAGTGGAAGAGACTGAAGAACATGTTCAACTCAAAAGATATCTATAAACTTTTAGCGATACATGCTTACTTCACAACAACATAGCCAGCAAGAATGATTCAAGAATGTCACAACAGAGACACATGAAGACTAAAACAGGTCATGGGTTTCCAGATAAAGAATCTTTTGGATTTACACAGCTTTAGTATGATTCACGCTCCCTAGTTTAGCAATAAAAGTGCATAATTCAAGAGTTAACATGGTGTAGGAAAGTAAGCCTAAGATTCCCTAACATAAAATTCTATTCTTTTGAGGACCAGGACACAAGAGTCACCCACCGAGTGGGAGAAACTATTCACCCAACACTCATCGGATAAGGGGCTAATATCCAAAATATACAGGGCACTGACAGAACTTTACAAGAAAAAAACATCTAATCCCATCAAAAAATGGGGAGAAGAAATGAACAACGCTTTGATTAAAAAGAAATACAAATGGCTAAAAGGCACATGAAAAATGCTCCTCGTCATTAATCATCAGGGAGATGCAAATCAAAAAAACGATGAGATACCACCTCACACCAAGAGATTGGCGCACATCACAAAGAACGAGAACAATTAGTGCTGGCAGGGATGTGGAGAGAAAGGAACTCTTGTCCACTGCTGGTAGGAATGCCGTCTAGTCCAACCTCTATGGAAAGCGATATGGAGATTCCTCCAAAATCTGGAAATTGAGCTCCCATTCGACCAAGCTATTAAACTCCTAGGGATATATCCTAAGGACACAATAATACAATACAAAAACCCCTTCCTCACACCGATATTTATTGCAGCACTATTCAAAATAGCCAGGCTCTGAAACAACCAAGATGCCCTTCAACAGACGAATGGCTAAAGAAACTGTAGTACATATACACAATGGAATATTATGCAACCGTGAGGAGATATGAAGTCATGAAATTTTCCTATACATGGATGTACATGGAATATATCATGCTGAGTGAAATAAGTCAAAGGGATAGAGAGAGAGAGAGAGAGAGAGAGAGAGAGAGAGAGAGACGCAGAATAGTCTCACTGATCTATGGGTTTTAAGAAAAATAAAAGTCATTATTGCAACAATCCTCAGAGACAATGAGAGGAGGGCTGGAACTTCTAGCTCACTTCATGAAGCTCACCACAAAGAGTGGTGAGTGCAGTTATAGAAATAACTACACAGAGAACTACCACAATCATGTGAATAAATGAGGGAACTGTAAAGCCTGTCTGTAGTACAGGTGGGGGCCGGGTGGGATGGAGGGAGATTTGGGACATTGGTGGTGGGAATGTTGCACTGGTGAAGGGGGTGTTCTTTACATGACTGAAACCTAATCACAATCATATATGTAATCAAGATGTTTAAATAAAGAAAAGAAAAAAGAAAAAAATTATATTCTAATTAAAAATTAGAAATGAGTGAAATTACTTAACAAACCCATGAGCACAACTGAAGAGAACAGGTTAAGGAGTTCAAAGGAAAAGAGAATTCAGACATCAGCAAGAACATAAATGGAAGAAAATGGGTTTCTGAAGGCTGTATTTATTGGGAAGGGGAGTCCATAGTTTGGCATAAGCTCTCAGTACCCAGAGACCAAATTTTCCATCCATGTCTTCACAGAACACTGTGAAGGTTGTTGAAATCTGGATAATTCAGCCATGAAAAAATTCTAAAGTAAAGACCATGGGGTTGAGTGATAGCACAGCCAGTAGCACAATTGGCTTGCATACAGCTGACTTGGTTCCATCCCCAGTATTCCATATGATCGATTAAGCCTGCAAAGAGTGATTTCAGAGCTCAAAGCCAGGAGTAACCTCTGAGCACTGCTGGGTGTGACTCCAAAACAAACAAATAAAAAGACCATGAAACTGTGAAAGAGAGTTCATAACAAAATTTAAAACATGGGAAACAACTACTTTATTTTCAAAGCCAGGAAAAAGATCCTTAATATAATTGTGACATTCATAATAACCTTCTCTAAAATTTGATGTATAAGTCATACTTCATAAAAATATTAAATAAGGTAACTATGGAGAATGTCTATCAACATCACCTTAAAAGGTTTCAACTGATAATCATTTATTTCTTTATCAACAATTTTCCCTTTATTCTTCTATGTATAAATTGAAGAAATAAAAAAAGTATGACAATGTAATATATGCTGTATCAAAGAAACTTTAAACCTTATTTTTCTCCTGTGAACATATTTATGTATAAAAATTTTTCTCTCTTCTATTAGGTTGGGAGAGATTTATTTTAATTTTTGAGAAACATTTAGATATTCAAGAAAAAAATATTTAAGTGTTTTTGGAAGCTTATCTTAGTATCTTATTCCTCTTCTGCTTTCCAATATTCTTTGCTTCTCAATTAACACAGAAACTCAAAAACCTAAAACCACCAAAATCTGTGCATTGTTAATTTTTGTTACATAAGCATTTGGAAGGAAGAGATAAATGGTGATTGAAGGGTGAAGACCGCATAACAAGTTTCTCAGAATTCCGAGTTTCAATGCAGTATTGCTCTTTTTGTGCACTCAAGTCAAAGCTGACAGTTAATGAATAAAAGGCAAATATGAATTGCCAGGGAAGCATTTGTTGTATGAAGACAAGTAGCATTATTCTTTTTTCCCAAATTTAATTAATTTACTTCCTTTTCTCCTAACTAAATCAAACTATTATCAACCACTTACAAGAAAATAAAATATTTTCTGTTTTGCTCAGTAATTTCTACATAGTTGTCAGCTTGAATAATTATTTCAAAGTCTCTCATGTCAAATCATCTCCCAGCGTCAGATTTTCCGAGTTCTCCCTTTGCTGTCATTCTCCAAGTCTCTAAGACCTTTAACCAGATCTGTGATTTCTTCTACGGAACTCTGTGATTCTTCTCAGTGTGTGATTTTGTTACCTATAACTTAATCTACTTTTATAGAAAGAAACATAGCTCCTTCAGTCACCACTGAGTCATTCACAGAACCCCCCAAATGGTATATTTAAATACGATTCAAATATTCAAATATTTAATATTCAAATTTCATGTATAAATATTTAAATATGAAACAACTGAAGAATTCACTGCTTAAAAGAGGTGGTGGCTCACTTTAAAATGGTGGCTCACTTTAGAAAGTTGATAATATAATAACGGTCAGTTGTATTGTCCTATGATTGAGCACGGTATATTTATAATATGTCTCAGGTACTACCCACAGTAATTAACAATTAAAAAAATAAAATGTTATCATCATAAATTAGTTTTGAATTTAATCATCATAAAAATGACCATTTTAATTGCATCAGTGTTGAACTTATTACTCTGAGCTCTTTATAGATATATAATGAAAATTTATTAACTGGATATAAATTCCCTGTGATTGGTGTTGCTGTACAACTTATAACTTGGTTTCACCAAAAACAAAGATTACCCTTGTTCTCTTTGAATTTGTTTGTTTATAAATTGGTTTTACCAAAAACAAGGATAGTTCTTCTTTTTTCTTTTTTTTTTTTTGTTTTTTCAGGCCACACCCAGTGACTCTCAGTAGTTACTCCTGGCTATAAGCTCATAAATTGCTTCTGACTTGGGGGACCATCTGGGACACCAGGGGGGGAGGAGGATCGAACCACCGTCTGTCCAAAGTCAAACACATGCAAGATAAACGCCTTACCATTACATCACTGCTCAGGCCCCTGAAAACAGGGAATTTTCTACTTACCATATTTTAGATGTCTCTAACAAACCGGAGTGAGACTGGCTCAGAATAAACCTTCTTCCTTACACCCTACCTGGAGTATTTGCTTTCAGTGAAAACTGCATTCCAGCACACAGCTCTCTTTATTGACTTATTGAGACAGATTACTATTTGGCCACGTGTATTTCACTCTCAGTTTTGTTTGGATTATTTTCTGTGGCAATCCTTGCTCCCAACCAGCTGTCCCTGGGTAGAAATATAGTGTTTGGGTCATTAGAGATTTGTATTGATATTTATTCTATGTAAAAATCTCAAGGAAAATAACAAATATTAAGTAACATTTTTTGAAAAGAAACAAGGAAAGAAAAAGAAAAAAAGAAGAAAGAAAAAAAGAAAAAATAAGGAATTAAGGAAGGAAAAGGAGAAAGAGAAAGAAAGAAAGAAAGAAAGAAAGAAAGAAAGAAAGAAAGAAAGAAAGAAAGAAAGAAAGAAAGAAAGAAAAAAAGAAAGAAAAAGAAAGGAAAGAAAGAAATGCTCAGTGAAAAATGAAAATTTCTGATAAAAATTTTAATGCACGTAAACTTAATGAAGAGAGTGAATCTACCATCAAATGAAAGAAAAATATAATAGGTGAGAGTTTAATGTCAAGTCACACTCTTAAAAATAAAAGCAAGAGCCAATTTAGCTTTTTCATAAAATTGGTCTCTGGTAAATAGTAAATCAATGAACATTAATATAATGTTTAATAACAATATTAAAAAGAAGACAGAATGAAGTTGATCACTTTGTGAGTTATTGCCAAATTACTCCAAGGTCTGAATTTAGAAAAGGAACTAAGAAATTTTGCAGAGCTGGATTGGTATGATAGATCATATTAGCACACATGGAAAGTAGAGGAGTCAACAGAGAAAAATGAACAGGAAGTTATGTTTCATAGAAACGTCTGTTCTAACACACCTGTTTGAAATCTGGACCATTGCAAATATATTTTCCATCTGATAAGGGTGCAGAGCTTGTGGGTCAACCTTTTCTTTCACTCCTGCTGATAATACATTTGTATAGAAAACCACAGAGTCAAAAGGCATAAGCTCTTTCTGAGAGAGAGAGAGAGAGAGAGAGAGAGAGAGAGAGACAGAGACAGAGACAGAGGCAGAGAGACAGAGAGAAAGAGACAGCGACAGAGAGAGTCAAAGAGAGAAAGAGAAGGTGGGACCCAGAAGTTTCCTTCCACAGAATGGAAGACATGAGAAAAACAAATATGTCATAAACCTCACAGAGAAAAACGTAATTATGGTAGAATAAATGAACAGAAAATAAAAACAAGAAGATTGGGTCCATAATACCTCCCAGACTATGTCATTCAATTATTTTTGCATTCTGAAAGCAAGATAAAGCAAAAATAACTTTTCACTCATAAATGACTATTTTAGGAGTTTTCACATGTGTAAGTGGTATCCAAACAGCCAGTATTCTAAGATAATGAACAGAATTCAGAGGTAAATCTAATTTATCATAATGAACACAATGGCAGGCAGTTTTCATTGTCAGTGCAGAAATAGCAAGGGAATGTGGTTTCGAGGCACCCCCAGTTAATTGTAATAATAAGAGCTATCTGAAGAAAATCACAGAGACAGGTTGATGATCTCATCAAGGAAGGTGCTTCAGAAGTGGCTTATTTATGCCAGATGTCTACATCTGTGCTTCAAGAAGGGACCACAGGGCAAGAGCCACTTCCTGACAGCTGCAGGGATCTTAAAATGTATGAAGTTAGCAACAAAGAACAGTCCGTAGTAAATAACAAATGAATGGTAAATAGAAAGTAATCTGGGTTATAGGAGTTAGGTAAAAACTTCAGAAAAAAAAAAAAAAAAACCTTGACATTCTTGTCTTCTTCCAATACTGCTATTTTCTCTGCATGTCCTGCAAACACTTGGGAATTCAGATTAGACCTTAGTTGCTCACAACCAACGACTTTCCTTGCACGGAGAGACTCTCCGTGCTCAGTGACTTCTTGGTTTCCCATATTTAACTAAGTCTGTAGAATTGGACTAACTCTGAACAAGATGGAAGAGAACCAAGCTGATTGAAAACGAGTCCTCGCTTCCTTCCCCAAGGGCACCTCATGGCTGAGAGAACAAGTCTTCATAATGAATCACACTCTGCAGCCATTCAAAGGCCCAGCAGGCTTGCAACTTGGGATAACTAGGGACATATGAAGTCGATTAATCACAACCGATCTGTTAAGAATACGAGGAATCATCTGACCCCAGGAAAACTGTCAAAATTACAGTCAGTGACAAATTTGAGTGAAACTTTTTTTCTTTTTTTTCCTTTTTTTTTTTTTTTTTAGAAACTATGCAGCATGTGTGGGGGCATTGGACAGGGATGCTGAATTTGGAGGATAGTTTACATGTCTGAGGAAGAGAAAATGCATTAAAACAGGGTTCTCCAAATATGTTTACGTGGGTAGATAACATCCGGATGTTCAGTAATGCACCATGTCAAGTGGTAATTTAACTGTTTTCACAACAAATCTAAAGGCTATTAACTATCTAAAAGATTTAATGCTGAAATTCAAAGAGTTCCCTTTTCAGTTGGACTTTATCACTATAGAAGACACAGATCAAAGGGAAAGAAAGCCAACCAGGTTAGTAAGACTAAAAATAATAATGAATGCAGCATTCATCATAAATGCATTACTGGAATATAATATCTGACAGTAAAAGAAGAGCTTGAATTCTTTAGGTGAAAAGACTATTGCTCAATGACGATAAACTAGTCCTCTGAGCTAATGGTATTCTTGTGAATACTTTATTAAAATATAGTAATAATTGATGGTCTGGTTTACTTTCCGACTGCGTTGGTAGAGATCATTGAAAATCCTACGCAGCTTCTTTGGATGTCTGTATTTATAGAAGGTGGAAATGACACTCTCCTTCAGTGGACACAAACTGCTCACAGTTTGCAGTTGACTTAAGTTCCTCTGGACTGATAGCATGCAACTTGTAAATGCCATTTCCATTTAGTAATAAAATGGTGTGTGCACATCCAATTGCGTGGTTTGCTGGATCACATAACACCAGCTGATAATGGGCAGTTAAGCTGTGTAGTCATCTGGTTTATATGTGTCATGGGGTCAGATGCTTAGTTTTAGGAACTGCTTTTGAAATGTAAAATAAATATCAACAGAAGAGGCCCTGTGTGTAATTCTCCTCGGGGACTTTACAGAGGCTTAAAAGAGCTTTCCCCATCCTGCCATTGACTCCTCCTGGGTCATACCACTCAAGTGGCAGGAGAGTGGGGCCTCATCCTGGAACTGATGATGATATTTATTTGGTTTCAACCCCTCTTAAAAGTGTCAGCTTAAAAGGTTTTGGAAAATAGGCTACAGAAGTCTCCTAAATGTGTCGTGTCCATTCTGCTTGTCAGTACAGGGCATGGACAATGATCTCTTAGGAGCATCTTTATTTTCCCAGATCGTTATACTTGGGGAAAGGTTTCTATAGGTCACTCACATCCATGGATTTATCTCTTCCTTTTCATGTATATATATACATATATACTTTGTTTTTTTTCACTCTACACATCAGGTTTATTTCAGTGAATGTGAAATGTGACATTCTGTGCATTATTAAAATCTAACTGTGTTGAACATCTACCTTAATGAAGAAATTAGGAAAGCCATAATGATCCTTATTAAAATGGGTTAGAAATGGGACTGGAAAAATATCAGAGCAGGTAGGTCATTTGCCTTGCAAATAGCCCACCCAGGTTTGATCCCAAGCTTTATATAGTCTCCAAAACCTGCCAATAGTGATCCCTAAAAATGAACCAGAATTAAGGTCTTATTGGCCACTAGGAGTGGCCCAAACAAACCAACAAATACAAAGGGTCTAGTTGAAATGTTTTCTATCATTTATAAGAAAATATAGTTGAGGGGCCCTGGAGCTAGCATGGAGGTAAGGCATTTGCCTTTCATGCAAAAGGTCATCGGTTCGAATCCCGGTGCCCCATATGGTCCCCCGTGCCTGCCAGGAGCAATTTCTGAGCATAGAGCCAGGAGTAACCCCTGAGCACTGCTGGGTGTGACCCCCCCCCCAAAAAAGCAAAAAGAAAAAAAAAACAAAAGAAAATATAGTTGAGTATCTTTGTGAATGAAAGCTAGAGAAATTACCATCTAGATAAAAAGTTGCATACCACATATCAGAGATAGCTTTCCATCTGATTCAGCAGTCAGAGTACATTTAAAAACATGAGAAAAATATTTTTATTACCAGTTAGTTTTATTTTTAATACTCTCTAGGGATTCTGGAATCTCCATTTGACCCTCTTCATTGGGGAATCAGGAAATATAGAGAGAAATGCTAGGGAAACTCTGTACTCATCAAGGTTTTGATGATGGCACCACATTTGTGGGGAATTCCTTGTCCTGATGATGACTTTGCAGCTATTACACAGAAAATAAGTGCTATCAATCATTTCAAAGTTTACTTTTAGCTCTTTTAACATCATACATTCTCACAGATTTGGAAGCTAATGTAGAGAACTACATGCTATCCTATATATCAGCTCTCACAGTTTATGGTATAATTGGGGCAGTATTGAATTCCCCCTCTGATGCTGTTCCTGAACCAGTTGGCAGATGAAAATCTGTAGGAAAATTGTTCTGGAAACACTGTAGCACAACTTCTCTGGGTATTGTTCTTGAGGTGACAGCTTCAGAGACACTGCTCCTGAGATGGGGACAAACAGTAAAAGTCACTTCCCCATGATCAGTTGCTATTCTCAGGCCTGAGTCCAAGTCAACATTCATCCCTCAGAGAATTCTCTGGTTAAGAGAAATTATGGGTCTCATTTATTTTCACTTTTTTGCTCTCCAGGCATTTCTAGGTCTCAATGTTTATGCTTATCTTCTCCCTGCTCCTCACTTCCTTCCGGCTATGCTTCTGCTATGTCCCTGTTTCTGCCAACTTGCATATCCCAGTTCCTCTTGTTCTATATGATATGTATAGTTGGAATGAAATAAAGTATCTCTGGTATGGTCATAAGTTTGGATCCTATATTTTCCTGGTTAGGAGGATGGACTTGACCCTTGCTGGCCACATAGGTTAATATAATATAATAGGAAAGTATAATAGGATGGTATTTAGGATCAATGGGACCTCTATTGAATAGACATAAACTAAGACTCCATTCATCACTTGACTTCCATTGATTTTTATGCTAAACAACGAATAATTCATGCAAAAGATGACTACAAGAACTGAGAGTACAGCCTGAAGATTGGAGATTTTCCTTTACTTGAAAAAGTAATCCAGGTAAAGGATTACAGCAAATAAGTTCTTGAATAAGGAAATGAGCAATGATGGTGTTTCTGCTGCAAGTGTCTTTCTAGATTCTTATTTATCAATACCATATTTTAAAATTCACTGACTTTGCAAAATATGCAAAAGGTAATCAATCTTCTCTATTGCTAATCCAATCACTTTCAAGCCAATAGATGGAGTTATCCAATTGCATAAGTCAAGTTAACAGGTCTCCACTATTATCAACTACTTGTCTCTTCTGATAAATTGGCCACAAGACAGACATCTGAAACTTACCACCATAATCCAACTTACTTTCTTTGAGTTCCCAGCATGGTGATTTAGCCTTTACAAAGTTGGAGTCAGAGATATTAGGTTTCATATAGCAGAGAAAAACTAAACTAAAACCTAAATTAAAACTTTACAATCTTCTTCCATTTTAAAGAAAAAGAAATAACACATTTTATTAAGTTGATTTTAAAAACTACTTTCTTACCATTTTCACTATTATTTTTATTTTGTCTTTTTTCAAATATTTTATTTGTAATGAGGATAATTATCCATCAATAATAATTTGTGCATGTCTTCTTATATTAGTAATATTGGACTATGTTACTTAGAAATTATTTCAGGATTGTTAAACTGCAGAAACACTAAGTCTCTGAATCATATTGCAAGACAATTTAGCCCAATTCCACTTATGAATTTTGAAGGAAACCATAATCAGTTCTTGATGTAGTAGATATTATGTAGTTTTGAAGGAGATATTTCAGGGAAGAATTTGGTGGGTGAACAGTTGTGAAAATAATTCCAGGTCAATTTTCTTTTATCTCTAGGCCAGTTTTATAAATTTATGATTTAAAGTATTTTTATTGAGGCCATTGTGTATTATCAGTCCTTCATAGCTATATTTCAAGCATATAGTGACATTAACTTAAGGCCATTCCCACCATCAGTGTTGACTTCTTGATACCTTAGTTTCCAGTATATAACCCATACCTTCGCCCTTAGCCCCTGGTCTACCATTTTAATAGGTCCATTTTATGTTTAGTTTGTTGTACTTTGGGTCCCTTGTTTCTAATGTCATTGAATTTGGCCTGGGTATTTAGATCTAACTTTGTTTCCACCCAGTGTAACAGAAACCACTTGGCCCTGGGCCCTATTCATTTCTTTTTCTTTTCTCAATTTTTATAAATACATGGAAATTGGAGGTAAAACAAAAGTATTTTATGTCCTTAGGTTCTATGATAAATATCAGGAGCCCCTATTAAGAAGATATAAATAAAATAGAAAAGAGTGGTATTTTTATAAATAAGCAAAGCAAATGAGAAAATTATAAAGGAAATACTCTTGGCCTTAAAAAAAAAATGTCCCAACCTATAAAGCATACTATCGTAAGATTGACTATAGACTTCAGGTATACTAAGAGTCCAACCCCCTGGTCCTAGGAAAAGTTCTCCTCAATTGCAGTTATCACAGTCAGACTTCTGTAATTAGAGATCTTGGTTTTTGCACAGATTGTATGTCGAAGCTGGGATGTCATGGAGCATCTTCAGATTTTATTTTATCAATAGGTGGTGAAGTAAGAAAACCTGCCCTTTGAGCTATTTGTTGGCTGTTTTCTCATCACCAGGAACCTACCCTGGAGTAAGTGGTGCTAGGGTGTCATTAAGGCCTCCACCAAGGGGACTTTGATTTCTTGTCCTGGGGCAGAAAACCATGCCAGTTCCAAGGATGGGATCCAAGGTTTGGGATTAGATGGTCTACTTCTGATCAACTGAGGTCTATGTCAAGTCCTCATGACAAATGTTTAGGGTGAAAGTTGCCCCTGTACTACAATGTTTATGAGTTGTTTTCCCTATTAGATAAGAACTTTTTCTATACTTACTATTTCCCCGTTTTTGTGGGCCTATGCAAAAAGTGACAATATTCATACGCATGGGGTAAAAATAGCAAGCTAAACAATCTCTATACAGTGGTTCAAACTTGAACTCAGATCCCAAGCAATGCTTATCTACTAGAATTTCCTAGGGATATCTAAAATTGATATGGATATTGTTTATAGATATCATATAGGTTTGGATATCTATACATGTATCTATATATACATATATCTATATATCTCTACATATGGAAACAAACACTAAGAATTATAACTGCTAAGGAAGTGCATCCAGTTCTTTTTGATTCTTAAAAAGGCTTTGAGGCAGAAAACTTGTTAAACATTGAAGCAAATAGTAAATGTTTTGGGTTTTACAGACCATATGCTCTCGACCGTAATTATTTCATTTTGCAAACAGCAAATGCATTCAGACAATGCATAATATGTGTATTTGTGGCTGTGTTCCAATAACACCTTATTTACTAAACTATATTGGCTGGCCCTCCCTGTCCCAGGGCTAAACTGTAAGTGAGTCTAGGGCCAGAGGTTCTGACAGTGAAACTGTTGATTGACAAATCAGAGAGATGCTAAACAGATCACTTATCAGTCAGTTACAGCTATTTGAGACATCCTATAGAATCCAACTGACATATATATGATATATATATATATATGTGTGTGTATGTGTATATGTATGTATGTATAGTAAGCTTTTCT
Source organism: Crocidura indochinensis (assembly GCA_004027635.1). Classification (NCBI taxonomy): domain Eukaryota; kingdom Metazoa; phylum Chordata; class Mammalia; order Eulipotyphla; family Soricidae; genus Crocidura; species Crocidura indochinensis. The sequence goes on from PVKC010010984.1 coordinate 16,924, forward strand.
TAGTAAGTTCTTCTTAATTTTACATTATAAAAAATCCACCAGTCTTCTTTCTCTGGATCTGAGGAGGCACTTCCCTTTTTCGGTTGTAGACTTTTTCTCCAAAAGCCTTTTATTTGACTTCATTGAGATATGACAGTCCTTAGGAATGATCCTAAACATTGGATTGCAATGTTGTGATCCCACAGCAATTCTTTTTTCTAGTATATGTGCTGCCGAGGCAAGCACAACTCACAGCAATTCCTAGTGCATTATTTTAGGTACAATGACCACAATAATTTCAGGAGGAAAACTTGGTTCTTTGAGCAGGACACACATCAACAAGACTCTAGAGAATAAAATAGGGGTCAATGTTTTCCCCTGATTCCTTTTGATCACTTATAGCCCTCCTCCTCTATGTGCTCTAAATTTAGCTGAAGAATTCTGGCAGATACATTACAATCACCCAGACAATAAGTCCATAATAGGAGTCATTAGGTACTTGTTCAATATTCAGCGTTATCTCCCCTGGTAGTTACTAAAACTTATGACCATACAAATCAGCATTAGTCCTTTAGGTTTCCATAGATATGAATATGGCATGTTAGATGTCCTCCACATACCTATCTGCCTAAGCAACTAGTGGGTATCTCAATGTAATTATTTTTTATTTGTTTTTGTTTTAGTTGTTTGGGCCATAGTGCTCATAAGTCTCGTAAATCACTCCTGGCAGGCATACGGGTCTATATGGAAAGCCCAAGATCAAATCTAGGTTGGCCACATGCAAGGCACAGACCTTATCAACATGCTAATTTACTGTACTTTTTATTGTACCTAGCACCACTCTAATTAAGAGCTATCTTTACACATTATTATCTTCCTACAACATGTCACACATCATTGGCACAATCCCTTCTTTCAGCCAGTAATTAGAGTATGTCACTCCACATTTCCATTCAGCTTCTCCTCCTTCAGTCTAATTCTCATGAGCATATTGAGAAGCATCAAGTTCTACCAAACATAGATGGAGACTCAGAGGTCAAGTAAAATGAGTTAGTGGAAAGGTGAAGTTTTCAAGTATTAGCAAGTTTTTTGAGTCAAAAGTATGAGAGCCCTGGGGTCAATGAGAAGGGAAAAACAAAGACCAACAAAGGTGAGGGAAATTATTCTCTGAAGAGAAATTGTATGGTTGTGTTGGGGTGTTATAGCTTAGTTTACACGGAGGGTAGCAAATGGTCACCCAAATTATCATAATTTTAATGCTACACTTTTAATAGTACCTGCTGATTTTGTATTATATAGTGGCCATAGAACTTGCCTCTAATGGACCTGCTGTTGTTATTGTACCTGATAATAGAAACATAGCATGTTTGTCATACCTAGGGAATCTGTGTGGGGGAATAGGGTTTATGTTCAATAAATAAACAAACTTTCCCTTTGTTTGGGGCTATCTAGGATAACTTATAGCCTAGGAAGACATGCCATAGAGTCCTTCTGTCTTATTCTTTGTAACTGACCCCTCATTGCCGGTCAAAGATGCTAATCACATTGGTAAATTGTGGTAAAATGCTGCAACAGGATTCATTTGCTGAAAAACAGAAGCCCAGAACTGTAGGCACTTGTCAAAGGTAATCCAGCAGAAATTGCTTTATTCAAAAAGCAAGACGATATAAGTCAAAGTGTAAATTGGAACTACAGGTGATGGTGCTAGTGTAAGACAGTTTGGTTGGGTTATTCCTATGTGAGAACTAAGCTTCAAAAGTAAACATTTGGGCATGTAATACTAATGTAACTTTCAACATGGTGTAGATGATGGTGAGTTGCAGAAGGAGGAAATGAGATGGGAGGAGGTTTCAATATTTTGTGATGTGACAGTTCTGAAACTTTGGTGTAGGGAGTGGTAAGATCTATACACATATAGAAATGTGATTTTAATTCCCTGAAATCATGTAATATTGTAAGTGAAGTAATCACTATTGGGTATGAAGGGAAATAGGTTGGTCTGATAGGAGAAGCCAGGAGGGGAAGCTTGACTTTGGGCTTCTTTCTTTCCTTCCCGTCTTTCCTTTCTACCATCCTTCATTACTACTGCTGTTGGACACACAGTCCAAGGGAGTCGAGGACAAGGGTGTTGAATTGGTCAGACCTCAAGGTTGTATATTCCAACTAGGAGGATGGAGACAAATAAAAATAAAGATTGTTGGAAAGAATAAAAATATTCCACAAATTAGTATAGGTATTTATTAGTAGAGATATCACTTTTATACAAGCTGGCCCCTTAGCTTCTCCTGGTCTGGTTCTCTCTGATTTTTTTCTTTTAATTTGTTGCAATGGCTAACATACAAAGTATGGCTAAGCACATATAATGCATGTGGCTTACTTATATTTTCTCATTTTGATATTTTCTCATTTTGAGTTAATCAGATGACCACTTTGAACGCTGCAGAAATATTAAGGTGAGTAGAATGTTCCAGAAATAATGCATGTGGTTGTGTATAAAGTACTTTGAATACACAGGCCACATGTTATGCATATCATTTGTAAAATATGTGTAAAAACTGCATTATTTGTATGGAGGAGCAGCAGCTATATTTAAGTACTGCTTACAGAGTAGTTTATTTATTCCAAAGAGAATAAATATTAAATGGTACATTTTCTGTTTAGTATGTGGAGCTACACAAAAGTATGCCGAAATCTAAATACCAGGTGCAGTATTCCTGAAAAGGAAGTGTTTCCTGTGCATATGCAACATGCTAGCAATGTTTAATTTTATTATTTATACTCTATGGAACATAAAAGATTAAATATTTTGTTAAAGATTGTTTAACTGCCCAATTTTAAAGGACATCCCGAAAACCACTTTCACTTATTAGCGGCTACATCAGGTTCTGTTGCCATCAGGGAAAAACTGGTCATTTGAATATGAATTGATGGTGATTAGTGATACCACAGGAATTCTACAGTGGCTGTCTAGACAGGAGTCTGAACGTTAAAGATAAGAGTCCAGAGAATATTACTTTAGAATTAATTAGTCAATTTCTTATTGAAATTGCAATAGTTAGAAGAACAAGCTGGACTCTGCAATCAGCTTTTTTATTTTTCTGGTGTGTTAACAGGCAGACATCTGCTGATGTTACGCTGTGGGATTTGTTCCATGATGCATCTTCATGCTCAGTATGTTTTAGGCATGGATATTCCAAGAGGGAGAGGAGCTTCTTTGTAAGAAGTGAAAACTTTACCTACTGTTAACAGAGTTATTTAGAAGCTACAGATCAATTCCTGCTTTTCAGAAGATATTTTTATAGGACAGGAGAAATAGTATAGATATTACAGCACTTTCTTTGCATGCAGCCCACCTGGTTTGATCCCTGCCACCCTACATGGACCCTGTTCACAGCTACAAATAATGCATGCATGCGGAGCCAGGAGTAATCTGTGAGCTTTGCCAGGTGTGACTCTAAAACAAAACAACAATAACAACACAAAAAAGAAGAGGGTTTATAGCTCCCCCAAATAAATCCAACTGTAAGGGAATTTTATCAATTTCCTTGAGATGATTTAGAGAAAACTACAAATAAAGCATAAACTATGACTTCATCATAGGAGGCAATATTGAAAATTGAAAATATTCTTCCTTTTCTAGACAAAGGGTGACTACTGAAAACCCCACCGCCAAGCTAACGTGCAGGCTATTTTGTACAGTTCCCAAAGACTGTACTAAAATGGTCCCTTGAGCCAGATGTAATTTCTGAATACATAGCCAGGAGTAGCCTTTGAGCATCAGGGGATGTGGCCAAAAAACAAAAAAATAAAAATAAATAAATAAATGAAAATAAATAAAATGTTCTAATACAATTGTTCTTTGGGATGCTGATTTGTATGGGCTGTGAGTTCTCTTTTTATTGCATGCTGCCTATTGAACAATTCAGGACTGGCAACCCTGTGCAGAGCAAGGCTGTCTCTTGGGAACCCCACAGCACCCACAAATTTCTGAGACCTTAAAATAGCTAGTAATTTCATCACCTCACTGGGCAACCTGGGTTACCAGGCCAAGATCAATGATTTGCTTATATGATTTTGGGCAAATGCAGATTTGATTTTTCTTTGATCAGATTCTGATCAGGGGTTTGTATTGGGAGCCTTGTTGAAGGCCTCCTCCTCCATCCATACATCCATAGAGCAGAATCATTGGCATGGTCCAAATTTCTTCACTGTGCTTTTCTCTTTCTGCTCACAAGAGACCACTTACCGCACTTCCCCAGAAAAAGTTATGGAACTCATCTATTTTAGCACCAAGTCAAAGATGGAGGAAGGGAACTGGTTCTTCCCAGTTCTTTTCATGAAAATGAAAAGCATTCCATGAGTTATATTAAAGACTAAGCCATTGAGAAACAGTTTGTTAGAATATTGGGCCATTTAAAATATCCTGTTTTAGGTATAGATTTTGCCACACCTTTAATCTCATAGTTTCACTTGGTGGGGGGTTGCTCTGTTCTCAATAAGAGGTTTGCATAGCTTTGCTTTACACAATGCCTATATGCCTAGTACAAGTCTACTTGCATTTGTCTTTTGACCAGGAGATGCACCTAAACTTTAGCAACTTTGACCTTAATTTCTCTGAATTGGTTTCTATGCTCTCAGTGGATTCCCATTGCCTTTTTTTTAAAAGATAGTTCTCTAGTCTACATCAGCTCACATTTCTCCAAATCTCAGGTGTTGACTCTTGATAGCCCATTCCTTGTCAAAGCATAAACACAACAGAATAAAAATTAAGCATTCTGGGGCCTGGGAGATAGCATGGAGGTAAGGCGTTTGCCTTTCATCCAAAAAGGTTATCGGTTCGAATCCTGGTGCCCCATATGGTCCCCCGTGCCTGCCAGGAGCAATTTCTGAGCATGGAGCCAGGAGTAACCCCTGAGCACTGCTGGGTGTGACCCAAAAAACAAACAAAACAAAAAAAAATTAAGCATGAAGAGATGACAGGTTATAAATGAGGAAGTGATACAAACTATAGAATGAGCTTCAAGAAAGAAAGAGAAAGTGAGAGTCTGGTTTCATGATGACTACAGTTAAGCTTAGGTGATAATCTATACATTTGTTAAAAATTTCCATTAAAAACTATGTGTCATTAATGAGAGGGAGGGCAGACTCTGCAGTTGAGGCAAATCAATAAATATAGTCATGAATTAGACCTAATAAAATAGCAATGTTATGGCTTTGTATTGAGTTTCATATAATTATGAAAAATAAGCGAGTCTTGGTCAATGTGAGTTCCCCTGAACTGTACCCGCAAAGGAACTTCTGTCCAAAAAGAGATAAAAAATCCTTATTAAAATAAAATAAAATCCTTGTGATACAAAGGTATTTTTTTTATCAAAGCCAAAGAAATAGTTCATGGGAAGGTATTGACATAGGTCCAAACAGCAAGCCTGTTGTCCCTATGATTTTGCTACCTTAAACCTCCATAATGGATGCTAGTGATGACCAAGAAAATAGATGCAAGGTTGCAGAGTGTAGATTTTCTGGACACAACCCGTGGCACCAGAGACAGTGACTTTTCTATTTCTCCAATGAACAGCCTGAACCAGTGAAGGCACAGATTTGATTTCCGGGACTTCTCTTGCAATATTCACCTAGATCACTTCCTTTGCCCCTAATTTCTAATTTCTTTTTCCTAAAAAAAAAATCTTGGGGCCGGAGAGATAGCATGGAGGTAAGGAGTTTGCCTTGCATGCAGAAGATTGGTGGTTCAAATCCCAGCATCTATATGGTCCCCTGAGCCTGCCAGGAGATATTTCTGAGCATAGACACAGGAGTTACCCCTGAGTGCTGCCTAGTGTGACCCCAAAACCTAAAAGAAAAAGAGAAGAAACCTTACCTAGTGTGACATTATCTTCCCACTGCCTGAATCTACATATTCCTTATATTCCTTGACTCTAACTTACTTATCCTTCTCTTTTTTCCACAACACTAACATCACATTTTATGTTGTGTGTTTGTGATTTCCCGCCTTTCCTCTGCGACATGGGTGATGCTATTTTATTGGTTCCTTCATATATGCATCCTTTACTACAGTTGAGTGATGAAAATAGAAGTTGGGTCATATCAAAATCTTTAAAATCAACCAATACATACTATAGCATAGTCATATGAATAGCAACATTAATTGTTCCTATTAAATTGATGTGTTTATTAATATTATTTATCTCAGGCCCTTTAATCACAAAAATGATTGAAATCCCAGTGAACACAGATTAGAGTCTGAATCATCACGTGACATCCTTTCTAATGTATTGATTTAACACAAATATAATCTTTAATGTCTGCTGTTTTGGAGAAACAAAAAGTAAAGGAAGAACATCTCCTTCCTTCTTTGAACTTGACTGATCAGAAAGAAGAATATATATATATATATATATATATATATATATTCTTCTTCCAATATATATATATATATATATTGGTTTTTGGGTCACACCCGGCAGTGCTCAGGGGTTACTCCTGGTTCCATACTCAGAAATTGCTCCTGGCAGGCACAGGGGACCATATGGAGCACCGGGATTCAAACCGATGACCTTTTGCATGAAAGGCAAACGCCTTACCTCCATGCTATCTCCCGGGCCCCAGAATATAATTTTAATATTTTCTAAAGCTATCCATTCTCCCTCATTGCAGAATATCATTGTGTACAATTTTAAATTTTACTTATCTATTTATTTATTTTTGTTTTGGGGTCACACCCAGCCACACTCAAGGGCTACTCCTGGCTCTGAGCTCAAAAAATGCTCCTGGCAGGCATGGGTGCCAGATGGGATGCCTGGATTCGAATCACCGTGCATCCTAGATCAGCTTTCTTCTAAGGCAAATGCCCTACCACTGTGCTATCTCCCTGCCCCAATTTACTTTATTTAAAGAAAATGCATCACACAGTTGACAGAGATAGTAATACATTTTTATTACATAGAAATCAATACTTTTGGTTAAAATGATTTGTAAACATATATGCATAAAATGTTGTAGATTTTTAACATCTATCCTGTTTCTACTTTATTCAAATTTAGAGGCAGAGAAGTAAGGATCTCTGGGAGGAAAGAGTCATAGGCATTTCCATGAGAAAGTAACATAAAGGGTTGACATTTCAAACATCAGTCTTGCCACACAACAAGTTTTGGCCCGTGGACAAATGTAAGTAACTAATCCCAACAGGGACAAATGAACTCCGTTTTTTGATATTCAAACCATTCTGGAGAACGTGGGCTACGCATGCTCAACCGAAGCCACCAGTTCAGATGTTCTATGACTATAATTATCTTCTCATTGTTTTAAAGAATAAAGCTTCAGACATAGTACTGGAAAAATCATTTGGGGGAAATATGTTTCCATAATTTAATAGAGTGTTCCCTGTAATGTGATTTCAAGGATAAACCAGTTGTTTGGCAAGACTTCACTCTCTAATTCTCTCTAACATTATTTAGCTTATATTTTTGCGGAGAGAAGGATGGAGGAGGAGGTTAAGGAGGCAATGGCAACTCTAGTTATAGAGAAATGCTTACAAGGCCGAGTAGAAAAAGTGTCAGATCTGGGGCTCCAGAGATAGTGCCACATATGAGCTTTCAAAACTATTAGGCATGATCCCTGAGTACAGAGAAAGGCTTAAGCACTGAGTTATTTAGAGTTTTTGCATTCCAAATAAAAAAACAAAACAAACAAAAAAAAAACTAAAAAAATCCCATTCTTATGCTGGCACACCTGCATACAGGAAGCATATGAAGAGCCAACCATAGTCAATTAAATTCTATTTCTACTTTTCATTTTTGGCAATATATACATTATGTTTCTTATGCTCCTATTTTACTCAGATATTGTCAAGGTTGTTTCTACATCACAACTTGTTAACACTTTTTGAGGAGAACTCCTAAATTTTTTTTCTTGTAGTTGGACTTTACAAAGGAAATTGTAAAATTTAAAATTTAAGAACAAATTATGATTTTTTGGTGACGGAGAGATGCAAAGTGGGTAAGACATTTGCCTTGCATGCAGCTGATCAGGTTTGATTCCTGGGCATCCTATCTGGTCTCTAGAGTCTGCCAGGAGTGTTTTTAGAGCACAGAACCAAGAGTAACCCCTGAGTGCTGCGAGTGTGGCTAAAAATAAACAAACAATAAACAAAAACGGTTCTTAAGGTTTTAGAGAAGCAAATGTTTGAATGATGATCTTACAACAGTGTAACGTTTTAAAGATATACTCATCAGAAATTAAAATAAAAGGGACCCGGG